>CAEMYA010000103.1:4753142-4840827 GCA_903131615.1 Diplodus sargus
CTCTCTCTCTCTCTCTCTCCCTCTCCCTCTCCCTCTCCCTCCCTTCAGACAGAGAATGGGCACCACACAGACAATAACTCCCGGCCGCGAGTCAGCGAATGGGAGGTGATCCAGGAGTCGGGCATGAAGCTGAAGGCGGTGTTTGGTTCTGGTTACACAGGCATCAAAAACCTGGGCAACAGCTGCTACCTCGGCACAGTGATGCAGGTCCTCTTCAGCATCCCAGACTTCCAGAGGATGTGAGTGTTTACTTAGAGGAAAACGCAATGTGATTATTTTTTTATTATGCAGACTCAGCTATCATCTTTTTTTTTACTTTAGCTTGTATATATCTTAGTTTTAATTGTTTATACATTTTATATATATAGTTGATTTTTTTTTGTCCGCTACTAAAGAGATCTTATGGCTAGCATTTGGATAAGTGAGTTTTACACTGGTCAAAATGACTTTTTTCTAGTAGTTCATATGGTCAAATGTATCTTTTATAGTGGTTTTTAGAGGTTAAAATCAATTTTCATGAAGTATTTTTTTTCCTGTCAACTCTTTTTCGTGGTATTATTAATGGTAATCTATATATTTTTCTATATAGACAACACAAAATTGATGCTTCTTTATAAATAAATTAGAATAACTAATATGGCCTCCAGCAGGAGGTGTCGGTGTCTTCTCGGTACGACCTCATGTGTTTCCAGTGGTCTTGTGTCTGAGTGTGTGACATGTATTTTGATCTTTAGGTATGTTGGTAATCTTCAGAGGATATATGACTATTCACCGCTTGACCCCAGCCAGGACTTCGCCACACAAATGTAAGTGACTCTGGTGTTACATAATGCAGTTTTCAAGTACGCAAAACAAGTGAAGGTGTTTTTCCACCTGCTGCTGTCTCTGTAGCTGGAAGGAGACTGAGGTCTTGTTATGAGTAACTGACTTCAAATTTGTATTTAACGACACTGCATAAGTTTTGCCTTTGACTCTTAGTCGAGCTAATAGATCATAGACATTTTGTGAGATTGAAAGCCTTTATGCCTGTCTGTTCTGGTAAACACGTGGCGTATTATGTCATAGAAACCGGTGTGTTGCAACAGGTCAAGTCAGATGCTGAGACCCTGATGAAAGATAAGTGGAGCTTCAGCCCGGCAACAGATGAATATCAGATGTAGATGTATGAAGCAACAAACGTTTCAAATTGCCACATAAACATGTTTGTACCCGTCACGCTTCTTAATTGATAGAGCCGCTCGGCACAAATCAGGCCCAGGAGAAAGAAAATCTGTCTCTTAATGCGTCGGGCCTGCATTGATTAAATATGACCCCTCCTTTTAAAGCAGTGGTGGCAGAGCCTGAGTGTTGAATAAGGTAGGATTAAACTAATTCAATTAATATATTACCCTGCATCCTGTACTTAATATTGTGCAGAAGGAGATTCAGATAATATTACACTGATGTAAAACTAATATTCATCCAATAAAAGCAGTTATTAGCTGTTAGAATTGTCCACAATGGTTTGATGATTATTTTGGAAATGTAATAATTGCCTAACCTTATTTACTCATTTATTATTTGTTGTATTTAAATGTTTTATATTTTATATTTAGTATTTTAGGCAACTGTATCTAGTCAGTCTGGTGTAGGCATAAAACGGCCTTTCTTTGCATAGAAAATGAGTTTATTAGTTTTCTTGATTAGATGAAATGAAAAACAAAAATGGATGAATAGATCAGGATTATCTTAAAGAAATATGATGAAAGGGACCATATTAAACACACTCTATTATATCTATCTACAGTATATCTATTTTACAGTTTTAACTGGTTAAACCCTTAAATTGAGATATTTTGCTGCTCTGGCTTGCGTGTTAACAGTCAGTTAACACAACACAAGAATCTTAATATGAGGTTTTAAAGAAACTGATTTGTGTGTAACTGATGGCACTGAAACAGGTCAAGCCACTGCCCCCTATAGTTGATAAGTGGCATGGTAAATTACAAGTCATTTTTCTCTACATAGGCTGTATCTAATATGATGGGGAAACAAAAATGTTCTGTTATGAAATACGGAGATGATGTCCTGATACCACATTTGTGGGAGCAACCGATGATGAAACAAAGTGTTTCTAAGAATGTAAAGGATTAGAAATATTTAGGAAAAGGCAGATGATAAAAAAAAGTCTGATATTCCTGAAAGGTTTGTTTCTGGAGCCTGCTTTGTTGGACTATAAAGCTTTAACAAGTTACCTGCAAACGGATTTTCTGAAGGTTAAAAAAAAATACTGGCACCAATGGAGAAAGATGCAGAGCTGCAACTATTTATTTTTGTTATTGTTGATAAATCTGTCACTTTATATGTACTTGTTGATATATACAATGTCAGAAAAAGTGAGAATGTTGAGTGTTTCCCAAAAACCCAACAGGATGTCCTCAGTTGCCCAAAACTATTCACTGTCATAGAGGAGTGAAGATTCAAGAAAATAGCTTGAATCAAAGACCTTTTTTAAAACAAAAGAAATGACTCAAACTAATCAGTCTTTTATCCGATGATATGCTGTTATGTTTATGCCTTTGTTTTTGTACGACAGGGCTAAACTGGGACACGGACTGCTCTCAGGCCAGTACGCCAAACCACCCATGAAATCTGAGCTCATTGAACAGGTGATGAAAGAAGATTACAAGGTATTAAACTGGGTATGTCCAGCTCCCAAACTGGGTCCATAACCGGCAGAAGCATGTTAATACATGAGTGGTAGCAAAACTGTTCGGGTAGTCAAGAAAGAGTTTCAGACAGCAGTATGTTTTTCATGTTCTCCTGATTTAAACCTGAATCGACTAGTCATAATTTAGTAAATCTGTGTTATTAATACACTTGAGGGTTTTTGTCATTGTGAGCGCTGGAGGGATGATGATGATTGAAACAAACAGAAGATGTCGAGGTTTCTTGCGCTCTGACCTTTTTCCTTTAGTCTGAAAATAGCTTCTGGCTGCGGTCCCACATGTGCAATTCAAATTGTTTATGAATCCAGCTCTAACACAGTGATTTGCTTTCTGATTCGCCACATTGCTGCTTAATTTTCCTCTTGATTATTCGCTGAGCTTAATGATTGTCTTGGCTTCCTGCGCTCTCTGGAGTTCTTGGTCAGAGTACTTATTTTGTTTGGTTATTTATTTGTGTGTTTTTCCTTTACTAATTTGAATGCACGTGTCATGAAAGCATTGCCTTTTCCACACACGTAGTACACAGCTGTCGGGACTGTAGGGGAGGAAAACCATTAACGCATAATAGCACCCAGCACTAGGCTTGTTGTAAGCCTCACCAGCCTCAGTAATTGATAGGTCAGAGCTGTGATCCTGCACTTCCTACACATGTGATGGTGGAGTCAGGTTTGGATGTGTGTTGACAGGTGGCGAGATATCGCGGGGTTTGAGTTGACATGCTGGGATCAGTGCGTACTAAGGAAATATTACCCATAACAATAACATATTCTCATTAAAATAGCTTTTAAAGAAAGATGAACTGATATTCGATTTGTTTGGTTGGCGTATACTATAGATTTTCTGCAATAGTAGCGATTAGTGAATTTAAAGGAAAAGTTTGGCATTTTGCGTAGTGTGTGTATTCACTTTGTGGCAGAGAGCTGATATCCTCTGAGAGGCAGTTTGTGACACATTGAAAACACATGAGATGAACAAAAACAACAATCACAGTGCCATCTAAGTCGATAACCGAGGGCTCCGTATACTCAGTCTCTTTCCCCCCCCGACTCCGATGCCCCGTCTGCTGGTCCATCTTAAATAAAGCGCTAGCACATTGTTCCCACTCCCAGGAGAGTTAGTGACTTATAATAAGACCTGGATACTCATACTCCATCACCACCTCAATCCTCTCCTCTGATCCGAGATGGAGCGGGTGGAAGAGCATCACATCTGAAATGGTAATGAGCAGGTTGATTTCAATCTCATGTCTATCTGTTAATGATGAAGAAGTTTAGCCAAGCAAGTTAAGCTTAGCATACAGTCGGGTGGTAACTTATCGTAGTCCTCACTGGTTGCCTGGCAACTGCTTGCAGCCGAGAAACAATGTAAAACATGAAAATCTCATAAAATACACATCGGCTTAATGAAATGACAAATAAAACAGTTGACTAATGAGCTTTAGAGGTGCTGGTAACTTCAGACGGAACCAGATTAGCCGTTTTCCCTCTCAAATTGAACTTAAGCTAATGAAAGCTAACTTACTTCACCCAGCACTTAACTGACTGAGAGCAGCATCAATCTTAGCACGAGCTCATGTAGCGAGGGTGGAATAAACGTAGATATCATTATTTCCTCAAATATGTCCAGTTTTGGGTTAAATATAGTAAATATAGTCATGTTAAACTTTTTGGGTTGAATATAGTAAATATAGTCATCTTAAACTTAATAAGTTTAACATGACAGGATTTGTTTAAGTTACAGGCTGC
Source organism: Diplodus sargus (assembly GCA_903131615.1). NCBI lineage: Eukaryota > Metazoa > Chordata > Actinopteri > Spariformes > Sparidae > Diplodus > Diplodus sargus. The sequence goes on from CAEMYA010000103.1 coordinate 4,757,596, forward strand.
CAGTGCAACATTAATATTGCCCTTGTTATATAAGCTTGAATTTATTGCTGCAAAGTTATAGATAGATGACAGAAACTTTTGTTTTTAAAGTTGACTTAATTGTATTGGGCGTTTCGATCTATTCAGGCTGATAGAGTGCAGGATATAATTTCTTGTGTTTTGGGGCATATGAAGACTTCTCTATACCAAACCCAGTTTTATTTTACTCTCTAGTCAGCATGCTCAGTCCCTTAAGGCCCCTTACAGATAGAGAGTAGAGGATTTGTATTTTGCACAAGATGTGCAATACTTGGGAGACATCTTAGCTTGACTCGTGGCAGCCAGTGAAATGTGTTGGTAATCAAAATATTATCCAAATATTTTTTCGAAAGATTAAAATCAAGTCGCTGTACTGGAGCTATTAAGAACTATATGAGCCACAGTTCTTCAGATTGGATTCACTGGTGGTTCTCATGGACAGAGCCTGGCACCAGCAGTCCAGTGTGTACATATAACATCTTATATTTCCCTCTGATATGAGTAGAGTGTTCCTGCCTCAGTCAGAGTGTGTGACATGCAGATGTTCTCTTTCCAGCACCAGCAAAAGGGTGTCTCTCCCCGGATGTTTAAGTCCCTGGTCAGCAGGGGACACCCAGAGTTTTCTTCCAACAGACAACAAGATGCCCATGAGTTCCTCCTGCACATGATCAACCTGGTGGAGGTGAGTGGAGCTAAACCTCTGTTTGATTTTTATTTGCTTTTACTACTATTCCTATTTGCTGTAATTTATGTAAATGTGTACACATGCTGCAGTTGATTGTTGAAATGTGATGAGTGTGATATATATATATTGGAGCATCCTTATACACATCCACTGGTAGATTATACCAAAAAGACAGAACAGAATGGGATGATGCCTTTCACAAAGCTGACTGTCCCCTATTATTGTTATTCTACTAAATGACTGTGATACGTCCGACCCCTGACACACATGGGCCGGCAGTTGATTGGGAGGGGAGGGTCTGTTTTTGACTGTCTCCTTGGTTGGTACATGCACATGTGGTGCTACTCTGACGTGTCTCTCTAAAACAGGATATATATATATAGCTCAGTGCTATCTGTTACACAGGGGGGCAGATAATGCTTCCTTCTCTGCCTCAGACATTATACATGCCCTGACTCGGACCTGACATTTACTCCACCTCATGTTGTGAAGACACACGACCAGCGTTCTCTGAGCCTCAGTTAGTCCATATTTGCCCCAATATATTTTAGGCCTGGATGATATATAGATATTCTATGCTTGTTGTGATATTGTGAGACTTTATATGGTGTTTAACTTATGATATTGCTATATTGAGATAGAGTTATCTTTTTCTGGTTTTAATGGCTGTATTACAGTAAAGTGATGCCATTTTCTGAACTCACCAGACTGTTCAACTTGTTTTAATACTTGTCTTTCCCCATGTAGTCATTATATCCACATTACATGTGATTATTTATCGTAAATCTCATTGTGTTAATATTTTATGAGGGCACCAATAGTCATCGCAACGATATTGTCACAATATCGAGGTCAAGGTATTTGGTCAAATATCATGATATATGATTTTTGTCAACCAGTCATATACATAAATAAATATTGGAACATTACTTTAGGGCCACATTGACCAGCCACACTGTCTATAGAAGTTCTTGTGCTCAAACTTGGTTCTCTAGAAACCCATTCTTTAGTCCTCTTAGTCCTCAACTAGATACTGATTTAGTTCCAGACATGCTATCACACATGGATCACGTGACTAAATCCACCACCATCAGCAACATTTTCCTCCATCTGTGTCAGTCTGCATACTTGGCCTGAGTAAAATTATAACTTGTGTATTTTTGTAGCATCTTAGAATAGAAGGCCTGCCTTGCAGAAAGGCTGCAGTGCAAACTGGTGTGTTAAGTCGCCATGCCATCCTTCATCGCAGTCTTCAAATAAACATGGTGTAAACCTCGGTGACCCTCGCCGTTCATAGAAGACAGAGTCAGAGCCGCTCTGTGATGATGATTAATGTGCCTGTGATTCTGGAAAGATGCAAGACTCTCAGTTATGAAGGGTATGGTTAATTGAGGCGTCTCCTAAATTATAGAATTGCGTCTACATTATGACCAGCTGTATTAAGAGATCTGGGTCAAACAGCAGTTGTGTCCATGTCGTGCCATGAGACCGTTATAGACCAGTAAAGAATAGCAGAAAGATAGAGTTGCATTTCAGACCTCAGGCTGTCGTATGTTTCACAGAGGCCTTACATGTTCAAAGTGAAGCTTGATTATTGGTGCATCAGCCCAGGATGCCAGCCTATAATGTTATAATGTGAATGAGTCATGACGCCATTTCTGCAAGTAAGATTTAATTTGACTCATCTAAAGCAAGACTAGATTGATAAAAAAAAAAATGTGCAAAGAGATCAGGAAGAGATCACGGTTTATCGACTGTAGTCATAACAGAACTCCGTCACTGGTCTGTATTAATTTATCAATCTGAAAAATGTGCCTGATCTCATGTCCTCACACTGTGGTTGATATTTAACTCATCCTCCGTGTACATTCTTCTGTGAACAGAGGAACAGCACCGGCTCGGAGAATCCAAGCGACGTCTTCCGCTTCCTGGTGGAGGAGCGGACTCAGTGCTGCCAGTCACGTCGGGTCCGTTATACTCAGAGAGTGGACTACTGCATCCAGCTGCCAGCCCCCATAGAGGCGGCCACCAACAGAGGTAAAGAAGCTCCTGTGCGCACACACGTACACATAAATTGTGGTGCTGCCGTGAGAAGCCACAGCTGCCTCTGGTCAGAGCAGCTGGCATGACACTAGGCTCAGGTGGCACCAGCTGCTGGGAGAACCAGCAGGTCCTTCTCTGAAAGGGCACAGAAGGTCCTGACAATAAAACAGTGACTGCGTAATACACTTATTATGCATTTTTGGCTGATGATAAATCTTATGTACTATTTTAAAGATGTGAACATTATTATAACATAGCCAAATACAATGTCTTTATAATTACTGTAAAGAAATGCAACGATGATGAACATGATAGTCATCTTGAATGTAACATGAATGCCTTGAATACATCATTGATATTAAAATGCAGCTTGATTTCATTCTGCCAGAGGAGCTGCTGGCGTACGAGGCCAAGCGGAAGGACGCTGAGGAGAACATGCGGGCTCCACCTGAGCCGGTGAGGGCGCGGATCCCCTTCACGGCGTGCCTGCAGGCCTTCACAGAGCCAGAGAACGTTCCAGACTTCTGGAGCTCGGCGCTGCAGGCCAAGTCAGCGGGAGTCAAGTAAGTAAAGGGCCACCTGTTCCTGACTAGTCTACACCTTGCTGTTTTTAAATTTAAACCAGTTGCATTTATAAACTTGTCATTATTTCCGTCTGCAGAACTTCCCGTTTCGCCTCCTTCCCAGAGTATCTGATTTTGCAGATCAAGAAGTTCACGTTTGGGGTTGACTGGGTACCAAAAAAACTAGGTAAGTTTCTGTCACCCTTGACTGGAATAATGGGATTTAAAATGTACTTTGAATCTTGGCCTCCAGCAATGTTGTGACTCAATTATTAGAAGTGTTTGTAGTGCTGTAAACGGCCAGCAGAGGACACCAATAAACTGCATTTCACAAGACACTGAACAGTGTTTAGTGGATCTGCTGCCCCAGTCATTTTTCATTCAACTCACGAATGTGCATAATCTGCATTTTTTTGGACCAGCAGTCATAAACTGACACCATCTCTCATTCTGTACGCATCTGTAAAGGGCCACTAGAGGAGTTCAAATCTTACAGTGCAAATTATCAGCAACACTCAAGGCTTTACATTAATGAGATGTTGTCATGTAATAGGTCAATTGAATTAATTACATTTATTTATAGATAATAATCTTTAATATTACATTTGACCGACCGTCACAGTTGTGGCAGCTGAAGCTCAAGTCATTCTACAACCTAGACTGGATGTATTCTAACTCCTCTGAACTGGGACCTTTAGGGCATTGAGAGCACAAGAACAGAGACTTTGTCAGTTTGTTAGCAACTTGAAGGGCATCAGCTATTATGTGATCAAGTTTTTCCCACACACCTCAGCACAAACTGTAAGAAGTGTTCAAAAAGATTAAGTGGAAGGCACCACCCAACCTTAAGAATAAAATAAAAGACAAATATTTGATGGAAAATGATGAAAAACATTAAAAAGAAATAACAAACAAAAAAAAGTAAGTCTGAGAGAGGGTCTTTCAAGAATATGAGGCACACAGCCTCAGACTCATTACCCTCCCATTGTCTGTGGGCTGAAATTGTGCTATCTCAGCAATGCTCTCGGAACAACAACAGCCACAGCAAAGTCTCATGCATGTTCAATTGTCTCTTCCTGTACAGACTTGGCCATAGACGTTCCAGACTTTCTGGATCTGAGTCGGATGCGGGCCACAGGGCTGCAGGCGGGTGAAGAGGAGCTGCCTGACCTCATGCCTCCCATCGTGCTGCCCGAAGACACCAGAGGTAAAGAACAGATCCATTTTACACCAAGATTGGTCCAAGCTGTTTTTGTATGTGTATGTACTTATACACACTGAAAGTAGTGTATATCTCAGTGAAGTTGGGACAACACACTTTTGTGGTACTTTTTACACAGTTATGAAAATTTAAAGGGCATTTTTAATCCGACATTCCAGCGTATTGTCTGCTGGTTTTGCGATGAGGCACTGCTCCATTTTTCTCACCCAGGATTCACTGAGAACAGCCCCCTGGTTACCAGCTCTCATGACTCACTTACGGTGGCCTGCAGGTTTTTTGCATGCATGCATGCATGAATGCATGAATGCAAATACCACTGGTACTCTTAATTACTGGCAGCATTTTTGGCCCTTCATTTTCAATTACCCAGTCCTCCTATTCATTTTAAAAGGTCACTGGTTTCCCTGAGCACCTGTTTTTGATAATGGTTTTTACCCAGGTAGCCTGACATATTCTGGACACATTAATTATATACATGAAGTGTGCATAGTATTAGAAATACCCTTCAATGTATGAGACACTATATATCATATTTTAGAAAATAAAGTGGTAATACAGTGTTGCTTTGTGAACTGTCTCCGATGTGTGTTGTTCCAAAGCTGCCACCTTTTCGGGAGGTGTGGGATATTTTTGTGACAGAGACAAATGATCCGTGAAATTGTCTCTAATATGATGTTCTGCTCAAGGCCACCAAAGTTTTCTCCTAAGGGCATATTGAATGGCGTCTCACGGGAAAAGGCATGCTCAATCAATTACTGAAAAGTTGTTGTGTTCACAGTGTGGCTAAGCCTAATAAGTTATAATGATTTTATGAGATCCCCTTGTAATGCACTTCCCTGGGCTCTGGGAATAACCTACTTGGAGCTAGGAAGTGTGTTTTAGAGCAGAAGGAGCCTTGTTGTTACTTTTCTCGAAACTTAGTTGCGTCAGACTGTTTGCTTCGTGGTATCTTCAGCACACCATACAGTGCACTTGTGCCATTTTGCTGGTCGCTCCTTTTGTCTCCTCTGTGATTGTAATTTTTCTGTGCCTCCTTCCGTTGTTCACAAAGTTCAGCTACATCAACTTATCGCTGTGCTCCTCAATATTTTAGCAGGCGCGAAGCACAAAGTGTTCTGTGCCGTGTCAAGCTCCAAACACAAAAAAGGAGTCCAGGACGCAAAGACGCAATAACATCTCTGCTTCACACATTGGCAGGCTGATGTTTTTTTTCTGACAGCTTTACAGAATCGTTTAGTTGGCTGCTTCTTAGGACGGGGAACTCAAAAGGACGGAACAGAAGTCTGAACATGCTTGTCTGAGCGTTCCTTAATATTTCAGGACTGAACGTTATGTGCTGTACCTGCTATCTCAGACCTCCAAAACACAAATTGTCGTCTTGAAAGAAGTGCAAATCTACTTAAAATTCTTCCAAGTCTTGCACATGAAAACATTCTTTCTTTTTAGCTGGAACTACCCAGGCATATCTACGTCCCACAGCAGCAAGCCATGCAGCTATCTTACAAGGCTGCAGTGAAATCGATGCATGGAAATATGTGTAAATGTTTTTTTGATGTAGTAAGTTTGAGGTGGCAAAGTTATTCCGTCCTTGTCCCTTGTTGACTCCCCTCGGAGCTTCTCTGTTGAAGTACCGAGTACCGAGTAAGTGTGAAATGAAAAGAGGTCGGAGCGAATGATGTGCTGTTTTCAATACATTTTGTGATTTATTTATTTATTTATTTGTTTCACATTTATATGATGAGTTCTGTCAGTTGGGAATGAACCACCGACCCATTATCCCCCGGCTGGCATCAGCAGTGATTAATCATTGGTCAGCCTTCTGTCTCCAAAAGGCTTCAGTGCGTCTCATTGATTACACAGCACTGCACAAATGTGTTTTCCTGTACGCTGCTTGAACCACATTATTTCTCACCGGTCTGCGTATTATTCATTCGCTCAGTGAATCCAGGGCATTAAGAAAATGGAGGGCAAATATTTTTTTAAACCTTTTTTTTTTTTGAATGACCCTTTTCTGTTATTTTAAGGCGCAAAACAAACAAGTAAAAAACTGCTCAAACCGTTAAGATACTGATCTCTTAATTTGGGGTTTTGTGCTCATTAGATTAAGCTGGAAAAACTCATTCAGTTTTTAGTTTTAAAGCTGCGCCAGGTATTTCATATGAACCATAATCGGTTAAAAAACAAGAATAGGGAAAAGACACAAAAGATTGAATGAGTGGAGACACTGGAAGTAAACAAACTGCACATTTATTGGGTAATTATTTCATTGCAAATACTTAAAAAATTCAAGTGTCCTCAGGTAAAGAATTGGTGACGAAAAGGCAAAAAAAATGTCATGTCCACTCAGAGTGATCAAAGGATGGGGAATGACAAAGCCGTGTACAGTTGTTGTCTTTTGTGCAGATAATGTTAATAGATAATAATATTCACCCATCACTTCTGAATAATTTATTGATGCGCCTCCTGATGAGTACTGGGGACAGACACCACTAAGATGACGCAGCTCAGACCAACTTAAGTGGGAAAGCATCGTAATAAACAAGCATGCTTGACGGGAGCAGGACTCGCTCGTGTTGTGATTGCAGTTCTTGGGAACAGCGGGGGGGCGATCAATCTCATCGCTGCAGGTGGTGACGAGGCCCTGCCAGAAGTGTTTTCTAACAGCTTGACTTCTTCTTGCGGCTAAAACTTGAATTGTCGGTAAGAGGACATCCCTAGTATGATTGGTGCTGCACAATAAAGAGAGCCTTTATATTTGTGTTTGTACAAACAGCAGCCCCTGTGCACACAAGTGACAATTACAGGACGATGGTGAATGTTCGAACAAAGTGCCACAACAGCATAAGTAGAAGAGAGGCAGCAAACTGACTCAGCAGTTTAAAGAAATATCCATCTAAAGTTTGCTAAATTAGCTGGCATAAGCTTCTGGTCACACCGGACCAAATAAGTCCTTAGCAATTAAACCAACTTTGAGGTTAATTTCTTATGAATTACATTTTAAATTTTTAAGAAGAAGAATTTATTTCTCGGTTCCAAAATTACCAGGCATGGTCTCACTTTAAGGTCGGTCAAAACCTTGTTTTAAGTCTTTAATTATTTCAGTAGATCTTGTGCTTTCAAGGAGTATGTTCCTAAATTAAAGTATAAACAGACAACTTTTTAAAAATCTTCCCCCTCCTAGCATTTCCCTGTGGCTTTACTGTTGGCGTCGCTGTCACAAAGCCAGCGTCAGCAATGTGGCTAGCTCTAACAGCCTGGCTACTGTCCAAAGCAAAAAAACACACACAAAAAAAACTGTTGGAATAATAATTTGACCTAGAAACCCTGATCTCAGTGCTGAGAAAAGGTAGAGGAAAACACACAGTTGAATGGATAAGTAGGCAAGTGTTGTTGTTCTAGTAGAAAGAATTCCCGTTTTGAGCGGTCCTGAGTCCCAGCAGTAAGTGAAAACACGTCTTAGCAGGGGACACACTTCAACACAATATCGGAGTGAGTTCCATTGAGTGGATGCCCATCCATACACGCTTCCTTTGTCGTGGCTTAATTTTTCTTGGAAAAATGGAGCTAGGGCTGCACCATATTGGAAAAAACTGACATTGAGATTTTTTTTAACCCTGCGATATATATTGCGATATGAAAAAATATAGGAATTTTCATCAGATGACCTGAATAGCACTTTATGTTATGCTGCACTGCTGCTATCTTGTGGGCAACTTGCCTGCACTGATCTTACCTGTTTTTGTCATACTGAGCTGTGTGGTTGTTCCCTCTCGTGGCAACAGATGCAAGGCACTGTGGAAACAGAACACGTGTCTGGTCAATATCATCCATCTTGTAGCCGAAATAACAGTAATATCTTCGTTTTCTGCGATTTTCTGTTGTTGCTCATTTTTCAGTGTTGTTACAAGCATCTCACTCCATCTACAGAGACGTGGTCTGCTTCGGCACACTGAATAAGAACTAATGATTGGTGGATCGCTGTGCATGCAGACTCTGCATGACTATGCATGCACAGTGTGTGTCAGGTACTCTTGAAATTCCTCCTTCATCGCCGGCCCTGCGATGTGACTATTGCGCACACGTACATCGCGATGACGATGCTTAAACGATATATCATGCAGCTTTAAATGGAGCCCAGTAGCTTGGTTTTCTACAGTTATTGAACTGAAGTGACTACCGACTACACAGTACAATAAGTACAAGCAAAAAAGTTGTCAGTATAATTCATTTTAATATTCCATCACAGCAATGATGAAGGAAATGCGCAGACAGGGTGGAGAATGAGGAGTTAAAAGGAGCCCAGCAGTTAATATTAGATTAGACCTCAATTTGTTTAACTTTATTAAGTGAAGGTACACAAAACAATCTACTGACAAAAGAAAAATACACAAAACCAGTGACAGTGTGTGACAAAAGTTTCCTTTCTTCTTTCAGATAACTCCATGAGCTCCATAGACTGTGAGTACTTCATTTCTCTTCTCTCTTATGGCCACGGGAAAAAAAAATTTGGGTTTCAAGGAATAGCGACAAATGTTGTGGAGCTAAGCTTCTCATTAAGTATACCTGAGCAGGTGCAGCAGCTGTTCTCCACTTCCAAACAAACTTTACTTTTTACCTTGTTTATGGCAGGCTCTTTTCTCTCCCTGATAAATCATCTTTCAATAAAGAAACCTCCCTGGGGCCGATTCTCCTCTGGTCTCCCTGTTTAATGAGGCCCAAAGAGAGAGCCACCACAAAATGTAGTTTTGTGGTTTAAAGCGGTAGTGTTGAATCAGCAACTGCTATGTTTTTTAGTTATTGATGTCGGTTTATCGTGTTCCCAGCTCCAGAAATAGACGAGGCGGCAGTAATGCAGCTGGCAGAGATGGGCTTTCCGCTGGAGGCCTGCAGGAAGGCGGTCTACTACACAGGCAACATGGGCCCCGAGATGGCCTTCAACTGGATCATAGCCCACATGGAGGAGCCTGGTAAGAGAACATCACTGAAGTGTGGAGAGAAATGGAGTTGCAATGCCTAGACAAGTGAATTTGCAGCAAAGTTTGAGTTTTACTCAAAGCAGAAAAAAGCCACTGCAGACACTATTTGCAATTCATGAGGGTTACCTTTTACCACCCACTTTTCAGACTGCAGAACACGAACACTCTGCTGAACCTCCACGGCTTATACAGTGAAAACTTATGGGAATGTGCACTACACATCAGTACACAAGACTTAGAGTAGTCAAGTAGCACAGTCCTACCTGACAGTGCTGTGAGCGTGAGTGTAAAAGTCAGCAGTTGGAAGATGTTCAGGTTGAATGACTTGGACAAACGCAGGACTTTCACACAGCAGTCTAGGGTTCGTGTCCTTCCTGAAGCCAAAAGTCAACATCGACTTGACAGATGGATGTTTGTGCCAAAGCCGTGTTTTGAAACTTATGCCGAGAGTCTCTGCTGTATTTCTGTGTGTCAGTTGTGTGCACGCTGCTTCTGTCCTCTGCTGTCTGTCAGTGTCAGAGTCTGATGCTCAGTGCAGAGACATCATGGTGCATTCAATTGCACTTAAATGCTGTACTGGAATTCTCACAAAGATGGTTTAAAATGCGACAGTTTCTTTTCACCCTTTTCTTTTTCTTTGTTGAAAAACGTACTGACGGTCTACATCTGCCTCCTGTAAACACTACATCACTACTGTCTTGTTCCTTCACTGTAGCATTTTTATAGATGCTAAAATCATAACAAGATATGAAGATAATTTTTTTAATGATGCACCAGGTTATAGGATTCCATGTAGAATTTACAATGTCAGTTGTCTCAATTATTTTATATTAAGTACAAATTGAAGTTGTGGCGGAAACAAGATTTAATTGAACTGAATCAGGAAACTTCTGAATTGGAATCACGTCATTTCTAGAAATTCTAGCTATGCAGCTCTGTTGGTTAGGTTACTCATACCTGAGTGTAAATAGTTAAAGCCACATTGTGTTTGGCAACATGGATGCAATTTGCCATGCTGGATATGGAAACCTAGATGCTAATGGTGTCAGCAGTTTTTACTCTATGTTTATTGTTTTTTTTTTAATCTGCTAAAATGAAATGAAAACAGCAGTACACAGTCAGGGGAGCATCATGTAGGAATGATGGCGCAGCACGAAGAGAGCGCAATCTTTTAATAAGAGTGACTTGAATCATAGTGTTATGTGTGTACGGATAATGGGAGAAGACAATCACTGTGTTTTCTGTTTAATTCGACAGAGTTCAGAGTCATGCAGGACATACCTGAGCTTCTCTCTCATATATATCATATATTCCTACCTGAGATCTAAAATATTGCACTTAGACTATTTATTTGAAACCTTAAAAACATAGCGTCAGTGTCCAAATTCATGGTGAGAGTCTGATCATCAAAAGTCATTACAAGAAATGGAGTGAAGGGAGAGTGTTGAGTGAGAGTTGAGGGTTAAAGAGGTGACTGTGACCCAGAGAAACCAAAAATACTGGTGACAAATAATCTGAACATGACTGCTCCGAAATACCACAGTTCAGCAAAAACTTCAATAAGCACAAGTCTTCAGACAGTCTTCAGACATCAAGGCAATGAAGGAGGAAACTAAACAGAGATGCTGCTTCACAACTCAAGTAGTCACGTGATGTTTTTCGGCGAGTCAGTCAGCTCACACGTGAAGCTCTGTGTTGTGCTTTTTTTCTGCTAAAAGACTGCGCCTATGCAAACCTGCCAAAATGTTTCTGCAGCAAGTGTACAAGCCAAAGCAAGTTTATTTGTACAAGGCCTTTTAAACACAAGGGTAATTCAAAGTGAGAGACGAGTCACATCCCCAGTTCCTCCAAAGAGAGAAATCTGTGTAAGGCTTTGCATCTCTTTGTGTACCGCAGGTGTTTATCTCACCAGAAAGTTTGCCAGAGCTGACTTTTCTTTCTTACGGAGCCTCTCAGCAGTGGAGACGTTCCCCCAGGGCAATGACTTGCGTCACTTTTATTTCCCAGGTTGGCTGTAAAGGGCCTCTACAGTGGAGGGAAATTAGAGCAGCTCCCTGCCTGTTAGTTTTTAAATGGGCCTAATGTATCTGCAAAATGGGCTCCATTCAAGCTCAATAACATCAGTAAAATGGTCCGTCGCTGCCTGCCGCACAAAGGTTACTTTATCTGCCTCCTCCGCATTTGTTAAGTCTCATTACTTTTCCATTAGCATCAAAACTATCTAAACTTTTCACTTCATCATTGTTAAAGGCAGTACCATGGGACATTTCTTTGAGGTGAACCTCGCAAAAGTAAACTAGCGAATTACTGCACACGCAATGAAGGAATTATTTATTCCAATTCATTTCATTGAATCAGTTAAACCTGAATGTGAGCCTTTTTAAACAGAATTAACTTTTAGAATATCTTAATAAAAGCTGTGATGACATCGGTCAGAGTTTATGTTTAAAAGTTAAATGATAACAACCAATTTGATAATAATTTAACTCAACGTGCACACATGCAACATTCAGTCACGTCTCAGTGGTTCGCCTGCGTGACAATTGCATTCAACTATGCAATGGGCAATCTAAAGGACACGAGACAAGGAGGCTGAGATAGAAACGGTGGAGGGGGGATAAGTGGTGTGCATTTTCATTTATGGCAAGGGCAGTAATGAAGGCTCTGTTTATGGCCAACAGTGGAGTCATTACAGTAGGAGTGTCCTTGTTTGCGGATTGAGGGTCACTTCACTTTCATCTGAATCTGTTGAAAGTGCACAAAGCATTGCATACCATTTAGAAATACTTTGTTCTTAGATCTATTCTTAGCTGAGGATGATTCCTGAATTTGATTTTAAGTTAATGCAGTGTTCTTCTTGAACAGCAGTACCATGAGAGATCAGTGTTTCACCTTTCCAGATGTTTTATGATGTTTCATCCTTAGTCAAAGATGTTGATTTATGAGCATCCCAAAGATTAAAATGTAGGCAATAGATATTTTACTTTTACTTCACAGTACTCATCCTGACTTTGATGTGAATACACCGCTGGGTACATTTCGGGTCAACCAGAGTTGCATGTGTGTGTTTGTACGAGGTGGATGTTTAGATGTGTGTTTTATATCTGTGCCTGAGCTCTCAGTGTTTACATTTTACATTTACTTGTCAAGCAACCTCCCACATCCTGTCCAACTTAGAGAAATACATTTATGTGCAACATTTTCGTACTAGACCTTCATCAGGCCAGTAGTCATAGAGTCATAGAGAAAGCATCTTAAATAGAGGTAAGCCATTCGTGCAAGTTAAACAGTGTGCAGGAGCTTTCTTACAACTGTCCTACACACCGTATACCTCTTAATTGTCAAATGTTTTGGACCAACAGTCATGCAGGATCTTTCTTACCTCTGACAGAAATCCATTCGTTTGGGTTGGGAGCTGCAGTCTCTCATCATTCTTGTCTCCCTCATTTCTTCAGACTTTGCAGAACCTCTCACTCTACCCTCAATGATAGATCCTGGTCCCTCCACCAGCGACAGTCCCATGGGTGCCACCCCGCTGGGCAGCTCGCCCCCTGAGGAGAGCATCTCCATCCTCACTTCAATGGGCTTCCCCCGCAATCACAGCATCCAGGCACTCAAAGCTACGGTCAGTCTTCTGCCCACTCTGTTCATGTTTGCACTTTGTGTACTAATACCTATGTTTGTTTTTTTTAGATTAGCTGGCAACTAGACTTCTTTTCCAGGCATATTTCCATTTTCTACTAATGTGTTTTCTGCCAGCAGATGATTCGAATGAGTCTTAATCCCCAACGTTTCACACAAAGATTGGTCTGTTCATTGTTTATTTATACAAACACCTTGGGTCTTACATCTTTATCCTGAGACTAAAATCCTCTGCTGCACATAAAGTGATGTGTTACGCTTGTGATGCAGGGATTTGTTTAGAAAGACCCGAGAAGGATCAGTAGCCAATGTGTAGGCGATGACGGAATGGAAAAAAGGAAAGAGCACCGCTTATAGGAAGTCAGACCTCTGTAGGTGAGGCTCATTTATTAGTCTGTGGCTCATAGAGACAATAAAGAGTTATTCAGAGAAAAAAAAAGAACATCTGCAGACAAAGAACCACCCACACGGTTTGATGAGTGACCGCCTGACAAGGCCGGAAAAAGGGAGACTGTTGTCAATAGAAACAAATCGTTATAAGTTCATGACGCAGCAGAAAGTTGGCGTTAAGTGAGGTGGTGCTGAAAAGAGGGCAGAGGAAGGGTAAGATGATAAAATCCAAGCTCTGTCAGTCATAAATGGGCCTGGCTGGCCCACTTGTTTGCTTTCCAAACTGCAAATTTAATAGGTCCTACATGTCAGAGTGATTAAAGATGTCTGCTCAACATGGTGTTTACAAATAGTCCCAGCAGCACATGGATGCAGTCGCTAACGCAGCCTTTCAGGTCTAGGAGCAGGATCTACTTCAGTGACATGCCGGGCCATTTAATCAGCACATTTCATGAATACTTATTAAATGCACAGCAGTGTTTTTTTAAATGTGAATCAAAGGGAAGGCAGCTGCAGCGGATTCATTAGCTCCCCTGTTTTGAAATGGCCCCTTCTTCTCACGTTTCATGTTTCAGACTGCCCCCCTCAGCAAAAATAGCCCAGCAGACAGTTATTAAGACACAGAAATAGACACTAGACTTTCTTGTTTACTGGCCCCAATGCCACCAAACTGAAGTGAAAAAAAAGTAAACACATATTCCTCATGACGGGGGATGGAGGTGTGAAGCAGAGTGGGGTCTCATGGCTGGTTTATTATTAGCTCAGAATTAGCAGCAGATTTTTATTTTTTCTCTCCAACCTCAGTGGCCTGACTGGAGAGACAGAAAAAGCAGGTAGTTTTACTTTGCCAACCAAGACTCACATTCTCCAAGAATCACACCTCTATTCTGGATTAAAAGCAAAACATCCTCAGGGGGGAATTCAGTGCGGATGGATGCCTGCCACCTCCCAGAGAAATGATTGCTCAATTTTAACATTTTCAGCACTGCTTTTCTTTTTTGGAGGAGCGACCAGAAAGATACAGGAACGAGAGAGAGAAAACAAGAATATGAACATTTGCTATGATCAGCCCTGGATTTGTCCTCGTTACGCATTGTGTCTGTAGACCACATGTTTATACGTGATTATATGCTAAAATACCCTGTTAATACCAGACTTTTAAAGAAAGTGCTGTCATTGACACATTATACGTCAGTTGCTATGCAGCAGAGCTATTTCTCAGCAAACAGTGCACGTTTAAAACTGTTTTCTGAGCGGGCTAGAACCTGAAATATGATTCCAGCAATAAAAAGAGGTTGGCATTATGAATTCTACATTTGCATCGCTGACGCAACTTTAAGAGGACTTGTGCTCACTTAAGTACAAATGTTGTTTCAGAACAATAATCTCGAGCGAGCACTCGACTGGATCTTCACCCACCCGGAGGAGGAGGAGAGCGACGCCCTCTCTGACATGGCCGACACGGAGCCCAACGACAACGCGTTCTCCAATGCAAACTCACACAGCGATTCCACGCTGTCCCCAGACAGAGACATGACAGGCCCACGGGTCAAAGACGGACCAGGACGTGAGTGACTAGATGCCATTTCTCTCTCTCCTCTATCAGCCCAAGTCACAGTTTCATAATACAGTATATTTCTTTTTAAAAGAAATGTAACATGACAGTAAAATAAAGGCTTTTTTGCCTCCTGGAAACACCTTTTATCCTCAGCTCCAATTAAGGTCCGATGCTGACACACAGTGTACTCCTGTGCTGCAAGGCACTGACCTACACTGCCAGATTAACTGTAGGCAAAGTGGCTTCAAAAAACGGGATTCAGGAGCTTTTTAACTCTTTACACTCCTCAGAAGTAATACATACATTATAAAATGCATTTATATACTTGCATACCAATGGTGTTTAAATGACAAGCACATAACATTGTGGGGGACAATCAATAAATCCAGTAGCAATGCAGTCATTCTGGCTTTTCAACATTTTTAATTCATTCTCTGCACTACTAGCATTTTATAAACTGCCCTTGCCACAAGAGGAACCTGTTTACTATTCATCATAATAAACAGTGTGCTCCTGCAGCAAATATAGCTGAATGTTATACCTTTTTAGTTAGTTTAAGTTTCATATCTGTAATATTTAAGCAATGACATCAGTGACTGCTGACTTTATCTTAATAATTTACAGTTGTGTGGAGGCTGTAAAAGAGCTCCAATCTATGCTGATGAATCCCTGTTGTTTACATATCCGTGTACTTGCGTTGGCAAAAATATCGGTATATTGATTCTGAATATTTGAAACAGTTACAATACTCATTTTTCATCAATACAACTGTCCCAGCTGCGTGTTCTCACTTTCTCCTGTCCCCGACAGTGAGGCACATCTCTCACTCTTCTGACAATCGTCAGATGTAAATTAATGTGGATAATGTTGTATCTCAAACGTCGTTATATTTATCTTTTATTAAAAACCAGAATTTTAACCCTGAGTGTCAATCCTCCCCAGTGGTATTGAACATGGTATCTAATATAAATATTTGTCAATGGCAGTGCACCTGGGAGTTGTGAAACATTAGTGTTTGTTTTAGCATGTTCTTTATGTGACTTGGTGTTTCCTTTTTCAGGTTATGAGCTCTTTGCTTTCATCAGCCACATGGGAGCATCCACGATGTCTGGACATTATGTTTGTCACATCAAAAAGGAAGGAAGGTGAGTACGCTCAGTGTCTCTGCTACATATTTATCCAGCTCATTGTGTCAGAAAACTGACAGCATAGTGATAATTACAGTGAGAGACATCCTGTTAATGTTCTGCTGCTAATTTGCATGTCATTTATCTTAGAAAATAGATGTTCTAGAGCAATTCCATTATTATTGTGTTTTTATTCTGAAGCTTTTGCCGCTAGAAGTCTGAGAATAAATAATTCAAAATCACAGGGACAGTTGTTTTCTTTTTTAGACTGAACTGGAAAAATAAATTGACCCATTTCATCTGTCCTCATAGCAGTCAGTTCTGAAAGAAGTTATCCTTTGCAAGCATTTTGCAGTGCAATAAAATCAATTAACACATTTTCTGTCTTCCTGTAGGTGGGTGATCTACAATGACCACAAAGTGTGTTTGTCAGAAAGGCCTCCAAAAGACTTGGGCTACATCTACTTTTACCATCGACTGTCGAGCAGTTAAAATGACCCGCCCCCCTTCACCATGCAACCTTTTAAAGAACCGCAGACGTTCACCCTGAAGACTGGGAGACAACTTTAATAACAGCCACAGCGGAAACGATGGAAATAACCTCTCAGACCAGCTGCTCGCCTTAACGTGATGTCATTCAGTGAGCAACCAGGAACTCTGGTCAGAAGGGGAAAGCAATGTGCTTTTTGTGCATTTTTGTTCTGTCATGCTTTAAATGTATATTTCAGTGTTCATGTTTAAGAACAGACATTTTCTTGACACAGTGGAGGTTCAGAGGGATTTGTGCAATTTCCCCTTTCTGGATCGCTGTGTACAGAAATTAATGTCACATATCAGATCTCATTGTTCCTCCTCTATGCCTTCAGCTACTGTGCCAGGATTTTCACACTGGTACGTTTTTATAATTGTATATGGAAATGGGAGAGCTTCACTGCCAGCCCTCTGAAACTGCAACAACAAACAAGAAATAACTGTGCTGCTGCTGGTGGCTTTGCGTTTTACATTAAAATACAATTCAATCCGGGGGCAAATGAAAGGACTACAAGAATTAAAAGAGAAGAAATTTCACATACTTTCAGTCCGAAGGAGAGCACCGGTAAGGCCACGATTAGGTGTTAACTTGCCCCAGTTTCACCTGGAGATGACAAGTTTGTCCTTTTTAAGTTTAACTGTCTGAGGTACACTGGCTAAGTTATCAAGATAAGTATTTTTCTTCCCTGAAAGCACTTTTCACTAAAACATATTCGTGTTTTGCACCTGCTGCAGTTGAAGTGGACTTTATATCCACAAGCCGTAAGCAATTGAATGTGATATCTGAAATTTAAGCTTGCGTACTGCTGAGCGAGTAAATCTTTAAAGTGGCCATTAGTCAATGAAGAGATGACTGTTGTAAGCAAAGGTGTGCTCACTTAAAGATCAAATCCTCAGCGCACATGCTAGTTATATTCTCAATCCCTCAGTGAACTTCCTCTGTTAACAATGTTGCAAAATATTCGCATTGTAGGCGAAACTCTCCACTGCAGCCGGTCCGGTTTGGTTCCTTTATCACGTTGACAGATTCAGTCTTTGACCCAAAAGTTAAAATTAAAGTTCTCGTCGACCTGTTGCCACTTTTTTACCGGTCAGTAAGATCAGTTATGCATCACGTCTAAAGCAATACATGCACCACAACCAAATCTACTCCTCGCCTACTACTTGATGGAAGCTGTACGGTGAGACAGATGAGTTGCAGTGCTGAATGTATGACTTCATGGTGCTCACTGCAACCAAAACCTCCTGTTCAGCTTTAACACTCAGAAACCACAATGAACGTAGAAACTGGCCCTCTGCTGTTAAGTCACTGTAACCTCATGCTGGATTATCCACCGACTCTGTACTCTTCAGCAACATCTCAATATTCTGGTTCATATACTCTATCTACTTCAGGCTTGTAAGCAACATGGAACTGGACTTGAATCTGTGTTATCACAAAGTGTTGGTTATTTGAGTGGCACAAACTCTTAATTCCTGTTTGGTGAAACTGTCATTCACTCGATGTTGCACCTTTGGGTGCATATTTTAAAGGGGAGTTCTGCTGACAATTACACTGTCAGAGTGTTAGAGTGTTCTGCAAATGTTGACACCTTCTTAGCATTTCCATTTGCCAGAATAAATGTTAGCGAAGTGTGTTTCTGCAAAACCACAGATGAACTGGATGTTTCTCCATGCTGCAATGTTATGTCTGTTTAGGCACAAACACCACCGCCACGATCACAGATGAAAATCGGCTGACAGCCAGTGAAAGGTGCCACGTTCGGTACAAATGTCAACCTTGGACGCATTTGTGGTTTACAGAAATGTTTCCCGCTAACATTATATCCTGGCAACTGGGCTGGAAGGCTTCTCATGTTCAAGGAGAGGGTCAATCCTCGGACAATGAAATTACATTTCTTGCGAGGTTTGAAAGGAAATAAGCAGAAATATTTTACTGCATACCTATTAAAAAACTAGAATGAAGAGAACAGAGTGAAGGAATATGATGGTCTTTCGACAATGCCTTCGATAAAGTCACAGTAATGTCTTTCCCCGAGGGCTCAGAACATCTTGATGGAAGCTTTCAGATAAATATCCATTGTACAGAATGACTCCATCTTTCAGTGGTGCCCCTCTTTAACAACACTGTGCCTAGACTTTCACTGAGCTGCATTATATCTCGACCTCTCAACTTCATCAGATACTACTTGAGAAACTGCTGCAGTGCTCATTGTCTATGCAGCGGTGAATTCTTAAAGGTCTCTCTATGCAAGTCTTGTGTTTCTGCCCGTTCTTCCTAGTAAAAGGTTTTTTTCTTTGTCAGAAACAAAACATGTCCTCCTGTCAAACCCTGGTCCAGACACAGCATTTCTGCTTCTCATTGTCAGTTGCTAAATAACGTTAAGTCGTTAATGTCTTCGGATATTCATTTTATTTTCTCAGCACCTTTTGTCCCCCGACATCCTCCAGATTATCGTCTTTGTATTTTCGTCTTTCTGTCCTCGCTTTCCCTCCAGCTCGGTCTCTTCCGTTCCTTTTTCTCTACATTGTTAATGGTTCAATTTGTCACAAAGAAGCTTTTTCACTGTCCGCATGTGCACTAGACGTTGACATGTAGTCATTTGGATTGTACAATTGTACCTTTGTGAGTTTTTTCTTTTTTTTTCATTTAACTAAATGTCAAAAAAGGTTCTTCACCTGTTTTTACTCTGATGCCTTTTTTTTTGCAAACAAGTTTGTGCCAATTCTGTAGTTTTCATTACATAGTTCTCTTGAAGGGATTATTATAAGTTGACTTTTGTAATGTTTGCATTTATCGGATATGGCTTAGGTGTATGTGAATAGAGTAATGACAGTATACTCGATGGCACTGTTTACTTAAGAGGTTTGGATAATTTAATAAACTACACCTTTGTTGAGACTCGGCCTCCTTGAGACTGAACCTGACAGTTCAAGTGTGACTTTTTCCTTCGAGAAAAAATAAAGACACAAAAGCATAGAATATATAACAACAGTTTATTTTAAAAGATTACTTTCATATTGTACGTTTCAAAGGTGCTAATGCTTTCCTTGTGATTATACAGGGAGAGTAATATGCATTATAGTAGGTGTTTCAATAAATTAATTACTGGATATAAAGTATATAATTTCTAAGTTCATTCGTCAAAATATCTTTTTATTCATACATGACTGATGCATCGATAAATAAAGCAAAACAAATTGCCTTTGTACACGTTGAATTAAAGGAGTGAGGAAAGAAATGTGCACAGCACGTACTGATAACCTTCATGAACCCCAACAAATCATGCTGTCAATAACGTTTTATAAACGGTTTGAGAACTTTAGATTATAAACACACACATTAATTGTTATTACCAGATGAAGGACCTACGAGACGTGTCACGCCTATAAACTCAGAGTGCGATTGGTGCAAAAGTAGATTGTTCGAGCCTTTCATGTGGAGTTTCAGTCAGAACATCAATAAGATGCATAAATACAGACAAAATATATCGATATAACCATGAAACACACTGTTTAAGGATAATATTCAAGTACCTTTTAAGCACTTAAAGATACCTAAACCAACATTACCCGAAATCTCGAAGCCTTCATGGTCAAATCTAAATGACAGTAAATATGATTGTGATGAATAAAGTTTACAGAATTTGTTTATACCCAACGTGATCACTTTTTTTTTTAACAGATATTTGCATTAAAAGGTGCAACATGTAAGAATTGACCACCTCTTGAGCTCATACTCCAAACAAACAAAGGGCAGCTGCTAACGGCAGCTAACTGCTTCCGCTAGTTAGCTCAGTTAGCAGTCAGCGAGCTGGACTGGGAGCTCAGTGTGGTGTTATGAAAAAGGACAGGCCGGGGTTAGCTGCTTAGCATGCTAATTTCTGTTTATATTATTAAAACAAAACATCATAACTGCTGTTTCTTCTTTGAACTCAGTTTCTTACATACTGCACCTTTAACTTTGACTGTAACGTTTGATCGTGACATTAAGTGCTTGCTTATTTTGACACCAGGGGGCGACAAACAAATGTATCAACGGGATCCTTTAAATTATTAATGAAAATATAATGGTTAATATCAAGCATTTTCCTAATTTTTCAAGACTTTGAACCAACCCTGACCACTGGAAAAAAGATCAATATATATTCTGAAAATCACTTTGTGTGAGAATTCATAAAAATAAGCAGAGTTTTGGATTATTCCACACAGTATTTCATGGTTATATGTACTGTGTGTCTGTGAAGATGAAGATGGAATGCTTTACAGTAAATAACATTAAATAACCAGTTTATTGTAGCTTTACCAATGCCAATGTGTGTGTGACAATTTATTGATATGACGTTGAACATGATCCACACTGAAAAGCAGTCCTCAAAGATGGCTTTATAGGCCGGGGTTACTGAAAGGGTTATCAGTACATTTTGTAGTAAATCATAATTCCAAAATTTCTACACCATTTATCTATAATTAGTCGGTTGTAGCAGTGTGTAAGCTCAAGTATCTCATTTCTCTGCTCGAGCTCTGCGCACTCGCTAGTTCTATGCAAGAAAAAGCGTCTTGTGTAGAATATATACTGAGTATGTACACCACTTGTTGTCAAGGTTACAGATTTTAAAAGTGCATTGTAGAAATATTGCAAGGAAACGTCATGATATATTTCAGGTTTTTTTTTCTTTCTTTCATGTTTATACATAAGTGGGAGAGAAAGAAAGCGCTTCCATGTATTTCATGCATACAAATGAAAATAGCATTCAAAAAAAAAAAAAGAAACGGGGAGGATCTAGCATGCGATCAACCTCGATCTGTTCCTCAGGAGCATGCGTTACGCTAGGTCAGTTCACCTGAGAGGGTTCAGTAGTAGGTAGGTTCTACAAAAACGAAAAAAAATCACCAGGCATCCTATGTCAATGCGCTGCAGAATGATGTACACAGTAACATTTAGATTTTTAAGCCAGCAAATTTAAGGTCTCTTTAAAAAAATAAGTTCTTCATTTTTAACACAACTACAGTATCTTGAAATGCAAAAAGCGAAGGCCTACAACCTCATAAGAAAACTAGAGTTGATCTGGAAATCACGATTTAACAGACATCATGGTTCGAGTTTCTACAGTTTACTGTTGACACAAAAAGACAGCTGGGAGGACCAGGGACAGAGTATGTGTTCACGTTTAAAAATGGAGGGATACTGGCCTGAAGAATGGCTCCTATGTGTCTCTCATTGATACCTCAGGGAACAATATATTAAAAAAAAAAAAATGATGTATAGATGTGATGGAAGCTTGTCTCAGATGGCCTGAGACTGATACAAACAAAATGCCCAGATGTGTTTCTAGCCAGCAGGATTAGCACACACACCAGTCTGTTAGTGACGGAGATGGATAGAAGTACTTGGCTGAAACAGATGTAGCTGTCACTACACTGTGAGGCTGAACTGAGACTCAGTGGTTGCTCTCCATGACAATGCTAACAGGCTTCTGTTTAGCATATATGTTAACTATTGTTACCATCTTAGTTCAGGATGTGAGCTAGCTAGCATTGCTAAGCAGCCCTGAACACAAAGTGTTGCTGAGACTCATGAAATTGTGAATAACTTTACTATTTTATTTTGGACCTGATGTGGCATGAGATGAAAAGTGGTTACAGCAGTGTTGGGGCTATCGCATTACTGTAATCTCATTACATTTGTCTGTAATGCCGTAATAACACATCGCTGATCTCAAATCCAGTAATCACATTGCAGTTTCGAATCAAACAATGGTGTCACTTTTGTTCTGCTGATTGGCTTGTGATATTCTTAACTGGCAATTATGTGACAACGCATCTCAGGAATCTTTGTGGAGTAACGCATTCGTAATGTAAGGAGGAGTAGTATAACAAATTCCTTTCTACGGGGAGTAGGTCAGTTATATTATTTACTGCTGTAACAAGTAATGTGAAATACATTACTTCTATTGAGTAACAACTGCCTTCCAGTATTTAATGTATATTTTATTCTGAGCCCTCCTCAGGATATCAGATCTCATGGCAATCCATCCAATTGTTGTCAGGAAATCACTGTAAAACAAAACAGTCCACCACTTGGTGTCAGAGGATCATGAACGATTGATCATCTGGGGACCACGAATGTCCAAACTAGAGGACCTAATGAACAGCATGTCCGTCTATAAAACTGTGCTGCTACCATGGCTGAAAATAACTGATTTAGTAATTCAGTGATAATGAAATATTCAGCAGGATAACAGATAAGCTACCGGATATCATCCACATTATTTTAGTTAATCATCATAATAAAATCTCTCAGAGGGTGAATATATGTGAGCATCCATCTCTGCACTGGCCTCATTGCTGTTGTCATTGTGCAGTCCACTGTCAGCCGCCCTCTGCTGCAGATTGTCAGTGGCACGCACATATGTGCTGTGTCTCACCGGGTTCCCCTGCTTCCTTGATCTATTAAACATCACCCTCGGCCACAGAGACTGTGCCAGCAATTTTGAAGAATCTAACTGTGGTAGCTACTCATCTGTTTCAGCCTGAAATATCATCTTACCCGCTATGTTTAAAGCACCAGTGGATAGAATGTGACTGGTTCAACAACCATTCTGTATTTGTGCAGGTGCTATTTGTTGGAAAAGTACATTTTTGGAATCTCAGTCCCAACTCGCCATGGGATGGCGGCCGACCCGTCCTCCAACCCCAAAGCCTCAGATTTAGATGAAAAAAAAAAAAAGTTTTCTTCTCAGAGTGCATCTGAGGTGAGTTTCAAAGTGGGTAAAATGCAGCGGACCGGCGAAATAAAACATGTATCTGATAGCGAAGCTTGATGTATGACGGTGACTTCGGTGAGGTCAAAGACACATCGCTCCACCACAGGGTTATAAAACATGAAGGCTGCACTTTAGGTGGATGCTGTTAGGTGTGTGTGTGTGTGTGTGTGTGTGTGTGTGTGTGTGTGTGTGTGTGTGTGTGTGTGTGTGTGTGTGTGTAATTTTCAGAGTCACTGGCTGACCAGAACACTTGTTTTTGTTCTCCACCAGTGTCCTAATGAAACACTCCTTCTTATACAGACCATGACATCAAAGCTGTACAGTTTGGAAGATGAATGGCTCTCTTACTGGTCTCTGCTCCGCACTGATAGCATTCTTTCAAAGCACAGAATCACCACTTCCTTTTGGGTCCGCTGAGGCAGACGGGGACAAACCGACAACTCAGAATGGCAACATAAAACATGACCTTTTTGCATAGGATCTGAGCAGAAAAACCCGCTTTCTACAGCACAGCCAGACTGTGGACACGCCTGTTAGACACCGAGGTGCTGAGCCACACAGTCCTGCAGATTATCTATCGTTTTCTGCGTCACACAGTGAGGAACATGGCGTCCACTTCACAGAGTGACTTTCAAAATAGCAACACCGACACAAGAGAAGCTGCTTCTGAGGTGGATTATCCGCAATAACTGACTCCTTAAAAATCATGTGCTTTGTGGACGCGTGACAGCTTAATGGTTTGTCTCATCACGATGCGAATTGAAGTTTGCAGATGGTAGAACCGACAGCACTCCGACCCCAGCTCACAGAAATACTTAAATCATGCATAATGGCCGAGGCAAACCGTTTTAATGAAATGTTTGAGCTTGGTTGCCTGTGGAGGTGCCGCAGAGATACAAATGACTGCACCAGGAAAGGACCCCGAGCTCCCTCAGGTCTTGGGCTTGCAGCTCTTCAATCTGCAATGTTTTTATACTGTATTGAAATTAATACAGTCAGCGAGAAGATGCAGCGGTGGACTCGGGATGGCAGAAAACCAAAAAACGCTCCACACATCAAATGTGAGGGCCCATAAAGTCGTCCCCGGAGCTTTGAATAAGAAAGCTATTTTTAGACCTGTCCACAACTTTAGTCAGTGGAAGTTTCACACTCATGCAGGTTTTACAAGCCAGTGTTTGTGCCCAGCTTTTGTTTGTTTTTCACCAACCAGTCAGCATAAAGGGAAGCAGAGAGAAGCTCGGAGCCGAGAACAAATAACAAAAAATGAACCCAACAAGAACAAAAATTAATGGCTCAGAAAGCTTTCAAGTTCAGAAGACAGCGGTCGCTTGAAGAAATCAAAACCAGTCTGAAATGGCTTAGTGTTTTTGTGTTGCCATAAAAATAGTATAAATAAATATTGTTGTTCGCATGCATTGGAGTAAGGCTTTACAACCTGGCTTGCACATTCCACTTGGGTTGAGGAAGTTATCTGTTCGTCTGAAGTGCAAAAAAGGGAAAACTTCTTAAAGTATGTTAATTTTAAACGAGGATCCATTTATGAAAATGCTTATTCATGCAGTATCATTATTCTCCGTTCAAAGAGGATGAAAACAAGCCAGGAACAGAATTTGGAGTTCCAGGTCATATGGCGCTGCCTTTATCGTTTGCTCACTAAATCCATCCTTGAGGAGGGCGAGACAGTCTCGAGTCTTTGAAAGTAATTGGATAACGAAACCTTTTTTTTTTTTTTCTCAAGACCTCGTCTTTTCTCCGAGAACGGCATGTGAGAGGGTTCCTCTGTGAGTTTCTCAAACTGTCTGTCGGCCTGTCTCTCCTGGCTTAGCTCTGTTCCACTGGATGAGTCAGTTTTTAATTGATGTGTTCTCTAAGGCATTGCTCGTACAATCTTTGCCCGTCCTTGTGCTCTTCAGGGAAATCACAAATTGCAGTGCAAATCCATCACAAAGCCGTCACTTCAAGCACTTGCAAGAACCTGTCCTCAGAACTGCTCCAAGGTACTTGGTGCGAAAAAAATATAACAACTTTGACGACTGTAGTCAATTTTTGACGTGCATAAAAAGCACACTGTTGTCTCAAACATCAGATTCGGTCCATTCTGATGTGTGCACTTTGGGCTTTTGGCTGTTGGGTAGAAATCAAAGAGTATAAGTGAAAGGGGGGGAGATGCTACTGTCACTACCTCCCATTCCTTAAATGTCTAGGTTGAAGGCCCGCATGAGAAGATCCAGATCACCAATATTTGCAGCCTGGAAGAGTTCGGGCTGGTCCAACATGGATAAAGCTATCCTCAGAGCTGCCCAGATGTTTCCAGACATCACCTGGTGGGACTGCTGGCGACTCCGACTTTTCCTCTGAAGGCTCAGGGCTGTTAGGAAGTTACTGGCCGCCTCTCTGTGGAAGGAAAACAATAACAGGAATGGATACCAGTTTGGCTTACAGAAACTTGCAGGAGTTGATCCAGCTCAAGCCCAACACACCCATGGTACGCCCAAACTGACACAGCCACGGCCTTAACTGTTGTCTATTTTACTGTAAATGGGACCATCATTTGCAAAATGGGTTAACGTGACATATTAAAGCCTCAAAACTAGCGATTAAGATCATAAAGTTATTAGTGAGGTAAAAGACAGAAGCACGGCCATTTTCTCATAAGCTTACATACAATCTGACCTGTTTTTGAAACCAGTCAAGTTGCCCCCTCCTGGCCATTAAAATTAATGCAGGTTTAGGTTTTTGCGTTGTCTTCACCTTTAAGTATTTAAAAGGAAATGAAACTAATTTAAATGGAAACCCTGCATTCACACACGGTGGTCAGGTAAGCCTGTGAGTGAAGACAGAACCAGAATGATGGGAAGTTCCAAATCAAATGACTTAGTGTGGCTTTTTATCTACTTCCAGCAAACGTCCTTTACAGTTACGCAAAACTGAGGGAAAAGAGGCTTTTCTTCTTGATATGCTGGAGACGGAAAGATAAGATTTGTCTTAGCTTTGAGATTTAAGTTAAGATGGGGCAAGCAGTTTGGACATTTTCTGTCAAATCAATATAAATTCTGCATCAGACAAGTGTGGGAACTTTGTCTCCCCCACCCAGGTCACGCACCTGTGTGCCCCCAGGTTTATACAGCTGATGCCCAGGTTGTAGCGGGACCTGATAAAGCCCGGCTGCAGCTCCAGGGCTCGCGTGTAAGCCTCCACTGCCTCCTGACTCCGGTCCCCGTTCGCCAGCGTGGCCCCCAGGCGGTTCCACAACAAGTAGTCCTGGATGAACAGTCGGTTGGTTGAGGGATGAGCATTGTCAGAGGGTGAAAGTGAAAGACTTGTTATTGCCAAAGTTCACTGTGTAACGTGGCTAGCATATCTATTTCAGGATGTAGTTAATTAGTAAAAGGGTTTCTTTTTAGCTTGAATTGAAAGCTCATCAGTGGCATCTCCTCAGCTATCTGTGCGTCTTAAATGCCTTCCAGCCGATCACGTAGCTGACAGTGTCTTTAATAGAAAAGTGCAGGTGAAATAGAGCTGAATAATCTGGGCTGCTGCGCAACACGCAGCCTCGTATCAGCAGTGACAGCATGACAATGCAGTGTTGGAGCTCGAATCCACTGTGTTTTTTCCCTTCGGTGCACAAATAACAAGTAAGTGTTTGGAGCCTTACACAGCTCCCTGCAACGAAGTAACCTAACAAGGGTGATTTAAGGAGAGTAGGTTTACATCACTCAGGATGTCCTTGCCGTTGTTTCCCACCTGCAGGTAGACAGGCACATACAGAGGTCGTGGTCTGCTACAGTATAGGGGTCCTTCATCTTTGGCTAAGCCTGGCAGCGGGATATAATTATCTCCCTTTGTGTTCAGAGCTATTTTTCCGGCAGGGGAGCAGATATTACCAAGTCAAATGTGGGAGGTTGGATTTAACAGTGAGTAATATTCTCGCCGGCCTGGGACGGCGCTCGGAGGACAGCGACTGATTTGCATGAAGGAGATGCAGAGATGGAGAAAAAAAGTTTGAGCTAGAAATCGTGTGTGTGTGTGTGTGTGTGTGCGTGTGCGTGTGTTTATTTTTGTTTGTTGTGTAAATGTGTGGATCCGGTGCATGAAATGTGCGTCAGAGGCTGATTTTAGTTTTCTGCGTCAATGTGAGCCTGCCCTACTCGTGCGCTGGATCATGTGCGAGAGCGTGTGTGTGCCAGTCAGGAGTTCAGGAGGCCAGATTTGGCAGCTCCTTTGCCTCACATATTGCTGTGACGGCTTGGTGTGCCTCAACCCATCCGTTTGCACGAGCTCTCCCTCGATAATTGCGGCTCCGTGTCTCTGAGGAAGTGTGCAAGCTTGAGGGCTTCGCGTCTGCTGTATGTGTTTGCATGAGAACACATGTTGTGCGACGGAGCATGGTTTTCAAGTTTGCGCTGTCGTGTTGTGTGTTTTTAGCAGATGCACTCAATGAGTTTTCTCATTTTTCCCTCACTGAGAGTCCTGTATTTAACAGAATCGTGCAGTTTGTTCATTTGTGTACAGTGTATTAAGCTAAAGAGTGCCATACAGTGTAAATGTGAATTCATATTCACACTGCATGGCACTCTTACTGCACCCCCTTTCAGCGTTTTGGGTTGTCTCGCAGAGAACGCCTTGAGGGAATTTCTTCAAATTTGGCACAAAATTCCACTTGGAATCATAGCTGAGCGGACTAGATTTTGGGGCTGAAAGTTCAAAAGGTCACTGTGACCTCACAGTGCATCCATCCCTGCTGGTCTTAGTTTATATTTAGCTTTTTGATCATGATTAAAGTGACTTACAGTAATTCATGCATACGTTCATACACTGATGGCGGTGGCTGCCATGCGAGGTGCCGACCAGCACATCAGGAGCAGTTTGGGGTTCAGTATCTTGCCCAAGGACACTTTGACATGCAGACCAGGGGAATCGAACCAGCGACCTTCCTATAACAAGACACTGGCTCTACACCAGAGCCACAGCCACCCCCACACACACCATTTTGCCACGCCCCCTTTCATAACTCATGAACCAGTTGTCTTTGTTGTCTTGCAGCTTTTGTGAATTAACACTTCTTTATTTGTTGCCTGTATATGTTTTTACTATGTTATGCATCACACAATAATAGTTATGTGTCAGAATATTGTATGTGGCTGTTTCATGAGGACAAAAACTGAAAACATGAATTGCCTTTACAAATGACGTATCTCTCACTTTCTCGTCAGTAGCTACTTCCTCTGAGTGTTGATTTGACCAGTGAGATTATTTGTGCCTGCAGAGCATCTCTGCTTCTGACAAGCGTTGGTACCTACCTCGGGCCGCACTGACAGAGCTGTATTGAAGGCCTCCACAGCTTTGTTGAACTCTCCGCTGAGGTTGTAAAGCACCCCGAGGCCCGTCTGCAAATCCGGGTCGATGCTGTCAGAGTTGTTCTGAACTGCATCCAAGAAGAGCTCCTTGACCTCGGGTTGTAAGGAGCTGTGGAGACACGCACACACGCACACGCACACACACACACAAACACACACACACACACACACACACACACACACACACACACACACACACACACACACACACACACACACACACACACACACACACACACACACACACACACACGGATTAGTGTGATTTAAGGCTGCTGAATGAGCGCTCTTAAGATTGCAGAGCTGCACGTTAACTTTATTCATAGTGGGAAGAGAGAGAGGGAGAGTGACAGGAGGGAAGAGGAGAGATGAAGTATATCTGAGTCAAAGTATAAGTAAACGTCCCGGTTCGAATAAATATAAAATTAATATTTAATTCAATGTTTGCCGTTTTATATGAGCTGCTAGAGCAGCGGTTCTCACGTTTATTTTACGGGATGGATTTCAAGTTGTTACTGGATGGCAAACAGCAGAGAGAGACGAGGAGCAGCATGGGTCCTGCACACGGTCAGCGCTTCAACCCAAAGGCTTCTTGGACACCTCCCGGTTTAAAATTGCCCCCTATTCAGAAACTGTGCCTTTAAAGGAGCCGTAAGTTCTTCCATTAAATGGTAATGTCACAACAATACACCGCCCTCAGTCATGTGGCAGAGCTGGTTAGAGACCATGCTGGGCGGTGCCTTCTCAGGCCTGTGAGCGCTGACCTGTCAGAGCAGACAGCTCTCGGGCTAGAGGGAGAAAGGCGATAAAATGGAGCATTCAGACAGAGGGTGAACAGAGGTGCTGCAGCAGTATGAGAAAAACTGTGGTCTTTTAGCTAGAAGTTTTTTAATAACATTTTCTCGTTAAAAATAAATAAAAGCATAAACCTGAGATTGAACAGAAAGTTAAGAAGTCATTTTGTTGTTTCTCTCCGGTGTTCTTGTTGGTACTTTCAGACGTCCCCCCTTCATTACTGATTGTGTTGAGCCGTATTTGAGCTGTGTTACTATGTATCCTCCTAAAAAGAGGTCTTGCTGAGCAAATGTGAACATTTACTGTACTATTTCACCAGTAAGTCAGTTTTTTGAGGAACACTACAAATATAATAGTGAATGCTAATAACCTGAATCTTGACAATCTTCCTTCCTTGTTTATTGCTCAGACTCTATTCATCTTATATTCCACTAAAAACTTTGCTGTCCCCTGTCATTCACAATCCCTTCTGTAATGGCTGTACGTCCGTCCAGATGGACTAGGCCCACGGCTTGAGAACTGATGTGCTTAAGTGAAAAATCTAAGTGTCGGCTAGACAGCTATTCTGCTTCACTGGTCATTTGTTTCTTAGCTTTTGGTTAAAGACAAGGACGAAAGGAGAAGGAGGGTAAAGGAAAGTTAGAAGAGAAAGAGGAGGGAAGGTGGCTGAGTGTGAAGAGAGAGTGATGGAGTAAGCAGCAGAAATGAAAAGGATGATGTGTGGATTAGAGCCGAGGCTGCAGTGATTGTGAAGTACCTGTATCTCTTCACATTGACTCGCCGATTAATGATTTGATTAAGTGCTGCTTCACCCGGGGAGCAGAATTAGGCTTTTTTTCCAATCTGATACACCTAACAACCTAATTTTTCAGGCTTAAGATAATTTAGACGGCTGGCTTCTGCAGCAGGAACAGTGGTTTGACAAGCTGGATACACACAGCTCCATGTACTCCGTCTCGCCAGTGAACATACACTAATGCCTGTGGTCGAATGTTCTTAAAAACAAGTTCTTGCTCAGAGTTACAGCAGTTTAAGTAAAACAAATGAGAGCCTGAAAACGGCCGGCAAAGATCTTGTTGTCGAGTGTGCAACCTGCAGCACATGATATATTACGTCTTTGTCAGTTAGTCAATGAGCTGCTAGATAAAGCGAGGAAGTTCAGTTGCAGCATTTTCACATCAGTTTGAAACTTTTAAAACGTATTCAGCTTTGGGAGTACGACTGCATATGTGAAAAAAATAGGAGAAAGCCTTTCTTGCTCCAGAGAAAGCTGCATGTAATCTGATGAACTGCCTCTTGTGATGTCATTTGGTGGCAGCCAATTACGCGACTGACGAATCATCAAATGATAATGATTTTCTGATGAGAAAATCAGACAATTCAGTCTTGCTCATTGATTTGTAACACTAGAGCTGAAACAATTAGTTAATTAATTGATTAGTCAATTGCCACAAGATAATTGGCAACTATTTTGACTTTTCAAATGTGATGATTATCTGCTTCTCTTTTTTTATACTTTGTTAATAGAGTATCTTTGGGTTTTTCACTACGCCTCTGACAATACATGAGCCTGAGCAAAGTTTTTGCTATGTGAATTACTTAAAAACAGCTAAAAGCTCTCCGTTTTCATCAGTTCTGATGTTGAACTGTTTATCTGTTTGGTCTGAATACTCCACCTTTCATGTCTGCCCATGTTGGGAGCCTGAGACATCCTTCGTTGGGAGTTTGGGGATCCCATCAGGTGCGTCTTGCCCTTCAGCAGGTGCTTGTACTTTGGATTGTGTCGCAGCCAGCGGAGCAGGGCCTCACAGGCCTCGTTGCGCATACCGGTGTTGGTCAGGCTCACTGCCAGAGCCATGAGGGCTGGGAGGTTGTTTGGGTGGAGCTCCAAACACCTGGATGGACACACGACCCGGGCATGGGAGAGAAGAGATGGTGTAAGGTGTGCACTTCAAAGGGAAATCTAGATTTGACAGGCATTAATTGGGACAGGCCAAAGCGAGGGAACATCAGGCGGAGGCTAATGATTTCTGGGTCAGGATGGAGGAGCTACACCTCTCCTGCTCTGTCTTTGCTGCAGAGGAGCATGTTTGCATGCTGCCCTCAGCGGCAGGGTTAGATGATTTGCATTTAGGAAAATAAAATGCCCTTGGTGAATTTTTCCCAGAGCGAGAGATGGAAAGTGTGTTTGTCCTGCGTGCTCACGTTACATCACTGGTTATATCATTGGGAGCGCTGCCACTAAGATTTACACTAACCTTGGCAATTGAAAAGGGGAGAAGAGCAGCATTGTGTTGGACGAACAACTTGGATTAGTTAAGAGACTGGAGGAGAGCCCAAAACAAGCTTTAGCTTTCATCAAGATAATTTTCAAGCCAGATTTGCTACAGTTGACGTGCCGTCTTCCTTAAAACCCTCCTAATCTCACTCAAACCAAATTATTTCAGTCCCCCACTTCAATGTGCTTACGGTGAAGATTATATAGACTTTGGTCCACACACTTACAAGGCCGGGATCTTTGCAGGAGATGTTTAGCCGCCAATATGTGCATGGTGTAAACATGAAAGAAAGTCCAGTGTGACTATATTTTCCAGGGACTGTCCCATTTTTGATCAATATGTTTGGCCACAGAATTGAGGCTAAAAGTTTTTTAGTATTACACCATTATAATGAACGTTGCAATCATCATCATCACGAATTTTGGTTGAAAACATTTGAAACATCAATGAAGTCAACAGAATGTGAAGGAAGAACAGTTTTGATGTAATGATGTCTACATATTCTGTCACGAAGCATGTTTAGCATGCTAATCACCTAGTTCCTGCCTGCCCTGATCCAAACCTACAGTGCTAGCAGTGTCAACACCAACACTTCCTCAGTGCTACGAACTCCTAGCTGCCTGGCTAACTCAGCTAACTAGCTAATGGCTGCTACATTTGGCAGCATGTAGCAGTTACTGTGGTTACAATTTGTCCCGAGTATTACAGGTTGCAAATGTCATTTTTTTTTTTAAATAAAAAGTAAGCAAGATAAGCAATTGTACATGGTATGATAACAGTACATTTTCATACTGTGGAATACAGTGAAACAGTACAGAATTGAGCTGGTTACCTATTAATTGACAACAAAAAATACCCACAGTTCAGTTGCATTTATGCCTTGCAGCACTGCAGAAAATGGGTGATAAGTGAAAGCGAAGTCAAAATGTTTCTCTTTCAACATAATGAGTTCTTCTGCTCACATTCCGTGTGGCATTTTTCAATGAACTGCTAAAGAAACCCAGAATAGAGCAGGACCACATGGTGCTCGCCAACTGAAGTGTTGCCAGAGTAGCAACAACAGGACTAATGCCAGGTAAACATCTAATCTCACTTCATGCCAAAACACACCCCTCACAGATGGAGCTATTACATAATAAAACAAACTAAAGTGTCCGGCACGCAAACTACATCAGATCTGAATGGTGTGTGAGACTACGCGCAGGTCCACTGGATTAAGTGAGATTCTGGCAGGAGCTGAAACATTTAATCTTCACATCCTTTGTGAAGATTAAAGTTTCCAAGTTTTCATTTTATTTCACAGAATGGACCGTGTATGTGGCGCGAGAAAAAGAAAGGTCGCTTATTTTCCCTTCTTCCTGAATGGCTGTCTCTTGTGTTCTCAGTTGACTTGTCAGTGTTCACACTCCCAGATAGGTGCGATTTCTGGCTTCAGCGGTGTTGTGAATGAAAGTGGGCCACCTCCCATTGTGGACTCTGTTCACATCCCGGCTCTGTGCAATCACCACATGTTGGGTGTCTCTATTTTAAGGATAAAAATCGCAGGTCGCTTCTTTCCAGTCACTGGTTGGAAAATTGAAATGGTGATGCAGCTCTCTTTGGGACTATGACTATAACAAATCTTTATATCACAATTTTTTTGTCCTCTGGCTGAATAGGCTGCTGCCAAAAAAGTTCACTGAAACCTCTCAGGCAAATTTCATACGCCGGGCTTCATCTTTTAACGTGACATTTCCACAGAGCCCCGATTGTGCAAACATATGGTGTCCCCGAGCAGTAACAGCTGTCATCTCTAACGGGTCTGAGAGCGACTTCTGATTTTTAAGTAGGAATACGATGCAGTCATTTCTCCTTACCTCTGGAGGGAGACAATCGCAGCCTGCTCATTCTCATTTTCAGCCTGCGTGGTCCCCAACACTTGCCAAGCCTGCAGGGAAACAAAATACAGGTAACAGTAAACAGCAGGGTGGAAACCTGGACTCCATAGCTGGGATTCTCCAGGGGCTGAAACACAGTTGCAGCATCGTCTCTGAGTGGGAGTTAGCACAGAGCGGACGATGCCAGTGTTTCAGATACATCCCTGCAGGAATGCATTTAAACATTCAGAACTCCAACGGATGTAAAACCTTCATGAGGTCAAAAGGGGCCTCTTGCAATTACGATTCAAAATTGGCAGTGTCTGGCTTGAAGGGTTGTCCTTAGATACACTCAGATACTCCATTAAATCATCCAAGCAACAGGAGGCCATTTATTATTCAATAAAGCTATGTTATGACTTCCTGACTTTATCTCTTTTTAAAAGTGGAGAGATAATTCAGGTGAGGACTCCTCATTCATTTAGATCTGAAGGACTAGTTGATTGCTTGGTTAACAGAAAATTAATCAGGGGCCCTGTTGATGATGGATTTATAGTTTGAGTCAGTCTCATACTGAAAATATTTGGGTTTTGGACTGTTGGTCCGACAAAACAGACTGACAAAATAATTAATCAGCAGATTTATTTATTGAAAATAAGCATCAGTTTGTTGACCTGCATGGAATCTGACCAATCACATTTTTGTAATGTCATAGCTTATTCTTCAGATGGGAGTACATGCCTGACTTTGACTTTGAGTATTTTAGTTCCCTCAACCTGACACAGTTTTAAGTGGTGACATTCAGGAGTGGAGAAGCTGTGATGGTACAACTGTGTTAAGTTTTTAAAACTTGCAATGCGGTCAATCTTTGCGCCCCTGTTAGTCCACAGGAAGAAGACTCAACTAGAAAGTACCCTTGATCGGCACAAGGGGGCAGACAATGACACCACCAACCTCAAATCCAGAACGTGAGATTATGAGATTACTCCTCTGTATTTTGTGTCTGTAAGGGCACACTTAATAACCTGTTCTAAAGCTGATCTCTGCAGATGCTTTTTTTGTTCCACTCTTTGGAATGAGGGGCGAAATTATTTCTGAATGATTCGGAGGTCTTCACAGTGGGGCAATAAGCCACTAAGCGCCCTATGAGGAATTTTCGAATCGTATTAGTTCCATACACCGCGGGATAATCCCCTCCTCGGAATAACTGGCACATTTCTGTATATTCCAGGGGATTCAGAGAGCACTTTGTATGAAGGCTTTGCTCTTTCAGCCTGCAAAGAGGTCACTTCTTTTCAAAAACGGGGGAGAGTCCAAGAAAAAGAGAGGGAAAAAACCTGCGGAATGAGCTATTATTCAACTCACTGGGCAAATTGGAAGTGCTCATCAACAGTATGAACAAGTTGGGTTATTTCTTTCTACAGTAAACAACCCCTTTGACAAGAAAAATATATTCTGCTTGTGACAGGCAATCAGCGTCTAGCCTGTGGGTGCTGCCCACTGAATCTGCTGCACAAAGCCTGTGGTCAGCGAGGCACTCTTCCTCCCTCGCCTCTCTCAACGCGAGCTGGACTTATTGGTGCTTTATTCAGCCTCAAGTTTGCGCTGAAACGGCAGCTACACCACTCAGGTTTTATTGGCCATTTGTGCTGTAAATGTGCTTCCATCCCTTTTGGAAATACGTCCACAGCTGTAAATACAGGTGTCTCCACGGTTACCTCGATAAAAAACACAATGTGTGCGTCACCGTGTGTGTGTGTGTGTGTGTGTGTGGACAAAATGAATTCACCTCTGAATCATGAGGGTCCTGCAAGACTGCTGCTTCCAGCAAAAGCACAGCGTTTGGCAAGTCCCCCTCTCGAGACTTCTTTAGTCCCTCTTCAAATGCGTTAGGCAAGTCCTTATAGGGATTATCTGTGTGGAAGTAGTAACCCTGTCAGCAAAAAAAAAAAAACAACAGAAAAAAGTAGGGACGGTGGCAATGTCAGTTTCTCTCTTTCATATTCAAATTCAAACCAAGGCAACTGTCCTGCGCAGTTGTATATTCAAGCAAAGCTCCAGCAGCAGGAATTGATCTTTCCTGCATAACATCAAACCTGAGCAGAGCTCCCCGGGCTTTGTCTGTTCTCTTTAAATGTTAAACTTTGCATTTTCAAAGTGTGATTACCCTGGTGTGTTGTTGACCGCTTCTGAGCGCCATGACTTTGAAACAGCTTTTTCTTTAAGAGCTAGCTCTGCGCTGGGATCAATCAGGAGGCCCACAAGTCTGATTTCCTTATATAAGAAGGTCAGCTGGCCAGTAAGTTATACTGCTCAGCCACATGTTCTGTCCTCTTTATAACATATGTGGTGACGCTTTACACACCATACCGCACCCTGTTATGTTTGTATTAACTAGTAGAATGCAAACCAGTCAACACATGTAAAATCAAAATGAACCAATTTGTGGAAGTGATTTTGTTTACCTACACATTTTAGGCTCTGAATGATGGCAAGCGCCCATCAATCAAAAGATACCACCGCAGCCTCAGCTTTCAGCTTTCAGCTTGTATTTTACTCTTAGGTTTGTCATTTTCACTTCCTGTGGATAGAGAAATGTCAACAGCAAACAACAGGGGAAGGAAGAGTTGGAGTTTACTTTGGGTGATTCCTTTCTCAATCAATCGTTTGTAAATCGTATTCGTAGTATCAAGCTTGAGCCTGGAGATGATTCATTTAGCTTAACAAAAAGACTGGACACAAGAGGGAAATATAGCTAGCAACCTCTCTCTCCATCAAAACCACCGGCACCCACTAAATCTCCCATATTAACCTGTGTGTATGATTTAGCAGAAAATGCCAACTTTTATTTCCAGGTGATTATACACCAAGTTAAACTTAATTATCAATATCATATTTCATTTCTGCCAATAAGTGGACTTTTAAGACATTACATCTCACTTGTTATCCCTTGGTAACGACTTGGTATCAGCAAGTGGCATGAGTTATCTCTGCAAGAAAGTGAAAAAGTGCGTTTACTCAACTTTCCTTTGATTTGGAGGAAAAGGACACATGTGTGATCTCTTAGACTGGTGGTGTGTGTGCGCTCTTTTCTACTGAAACCAAACTTTGGGAGAAATGCGTGACTCGAGTGAATTTTTGTTGTACACATGCGTTATATATTACCCTTTTCTCCAAATGTTGGGTATCTCATTTTACAGATTAACACTAGACAGACATGCGTTGTTTACCACAGAGGCGATCTTGACTGTATAGCTGTCTCCTCATCAGTGAAATCAAATAAACTTCTGCACATGCTGATTGGGACATTTTAACGATATTGACCTTCTCATGTGGGGAGACACTCTGGGGAATCTGCGCCTGCTCATTTTCCGTCAGCCAGTTCCGTCGAGCGAGCTCTTCCCACTCCGCCTGCATCTTATCCCAGAACTCGGTATCTGACTGCAGACGTCAGAGAGAGAGAGAGAGTGGGGCACAGTGGGAGGAAGGGAGCGTGGAGAGATGAGGGAAGGGGAGAGGAGAGAGTGAGTGATTAATGCACAGTAGAACAACAGCTCTTGTAATTTCCCATCAACCTACCGCTGGAAATGTCACGTCTGTCAGGCTCACTGGCTGGCTGTAATGTATGGACTTCACACCTCTGATGACTCACTACTATTGCAAGTCGAGGCAAGACTTTAAAGGAGCTATCCGTGTACTTCAAATGGAAAACCAAGGCAACCGTCGTGTGCGAACCTTTGTCCATTGCTTAATTGATCCACAGGTCACTCAAAATGCTAATACTTAACACTAACTAGAGCTTTTTTTTTTACTCATGATGTTAAAGATGTCAAATTTCAAGTATAATCAGTATAAGTATAATCAAAGCCAAGGACGAAAGGTTGGTCTTGAGCTATGCTGACCCAACATAAAGGATTTACAGAAATGTTTGTAATACTAGCTGGGAAAAGGCCTGTATTTTCATATATGATCAGCTAAAAGATGCATTAAATGTTTACATCAGACAAAACTTTTCTTCCTGCATATAAAATGACACATTTTTGTGGTAAAACAAATGTCTGATGTTGTGATGATCGTGGCTGCCAACCTCTCTATTAGCCCTGACATTTGAACTGTTATACGATGACATTTCAATTTGCAGAATTCGGTTAAACGTGCCCATTCACCTCCTGGAATAGCTATCCAACAGAAAAACTATAGCCTACAGAGTGAACGTATTAGATACAAGCTTATACTGGTCTCACACTTTCTTTAAACAACAATAAACGGCATGTTTTGAATGTATCTAAATCCAAATCCTTTAGCAAACAACCTTTGTTTTCTTTTCTTTCAATTTCCATAACAACCCAATATGAAATCTTACTGTAATGAAATGCAACAACAGCCCCCCAGTGATTATCAATTAGCCAAAATTAACTGCTGCCACTTAAAAGCTTCAAGCACTTGCAAAGAAACAACATTTATACTTGTTTTGAAAAAAGTTCTTTCACAAATAAAACGCTTGCGGCGAGATCGAAAACATGGAGAAAAAGTCAGCAAGTCAGTCGAGATTCAGAGGAAAAGAAAGTGGTTTTCACACAACTCCTACAATAAACTGCAGACAAAAAAAATTGTTGGACACTTCAGAAATCAGTGGTGCCGACAGCGACTGAAAAGCCTCAGCTGCGCAACTAACTGTCATAATCATAGTAATGTTTGGGTGTTGATTTGCCTCATTTCATAATTCAAGAACATTGGAAAAAATGTTCATCTGTACTTCGCCTCAAACCCAGCTTCAAATAGGTTTGTGTAAGGGTTTTGTGCATCATTTGTTCAACTACTTAGGTTAGCTCGACAAAAGATGAAGGTCTGAAATGCAGATCAGACCAGATGAGTAGTTTGGAAATTATACATTTAGAAGGAAATGCAGTGTGAAAAGGAACTTGAGGAAACATAACCATGAGTCAGACTTACAATTTTTACACACAACTTTGATTGTTGATTGTGATGGCGCAGGGCGAGTGTTGAAGAAAACCTTGAAACTTTCATTTTCATATTCAATGCCAAACCTTTAGGCCAAGTTGCTTCCATGTAGATACAGACTCGATAAAGAAGTGAAAGGTTTGATGGTTATTCACTTGTTCACACTCACTGTGTTAAAGGAGAAAAATGTTAATCATTGAAATGTTGAGTGCCGCCTGGAACTGGGAAATGTATGAAGGCCATTACAGAGAGAAGAGTGGAGAAGGAGAGAGAGAACTCCAGTCTCTGGTGAGTGCTGAGTTTAGTTAGTGACCTAACTGCAGAAAGACAGATACACACACCTTCTGGGTGTCGTTGCTTGCTAGTTACAGCTAATGTGCTAAAATATAATCTTGCTTTTTGAGAAAAATAAAATACTCCTGTGAGTAATGTGAGCAAACACAAATGATCCTGTGGTCCAACCTGCTTTGCTCATGGTGAACAAACCATTAAAACAACAGTTGCCATATCTGACGTGATTCAGACGCCAAGGTCATTAGATTAGATAGGCTTGATTTATCCCACAATGGGGAAATTAACTTGTTACAACAGCTCAAAATGCAACATGGACGAGGTTATGTTGTAAAGTTTTATTAACTTCCTCAGTCTCGCCAGGAAGTTATAGCCACAGGCAATCAAATTAAATGTGCTGTTACCTTGTGTAAACTCGTGTAATTTGTCTGGGTATGAAACATGCAGAATAATGGAAGAACCCATGTCAGCAAAATATTTCAGAATGGTCTAGTTTTTTTTTTTTTTTAATACATTTGTGTGCTAAAATCTTGGCTATTAAGCCCTGAAGTGTAAATCTAAATATCAATTCTGATTTTTAAGTTAAGATGTTACTGTTCATGCTGTTTAGTAAACACATATTCAGTCTGCCTCCAAAAACTGAGGAGTCTGATGAGACTCAAGCTGTAGTTTTTAACAAGCTGCTAAAACGCTGTCAGTCATAGTTTTCTGCATCTCAGTGGTGTTGCTAAAATTAGAAAACCGCATCATGAATTTTAGTGATAGAGAGAACATTATAAGTGCCTTTATCTCTTCTCACTTTGACCAGTGCAACAGTCTGTTTATCTGCCTTTGCCAAGAGGAGTTGAAACAGCTTCAGCGTGTTCAAAAAGCTGCACCGAGGGATTTAACTAAAACCACTTAGCAGGGCCGCGCAATATCTCTCCTGTTTTACCTTCTCCTCACTGCACTTTAATAAAACTTGGTGTTATTCATGCACTGGACACCGACACTGTAGTGCATGCGAGGTAATGTGTCCTTTAGTCATGCTAGTGTCGTAGCTCACACTGAAATATGTCAATAGTTATTTAATGGGATTCCATAAAGATTTATACATGAATTCATGGTCCCCAGAGGATAAATCCTCCTGACTTTAGTGAACCCCTGACTTTTTCTTCACTGCCAGCAGCAGGTTGACATTTTTGGCTTTTAATGAAACGTCTCAATAACTATTGGATGGATTGCCATAAAATGTGACACACGTTCTTCATTTTCATTATGATATCCAGTTAATAACCAGCTCTGTAATCCACAACACTTTGTTGCCCATACTGATGGACTTTTTACTCTGGTGAGACTCTTTGCAGCCATCTGAAGGCAGCACACACCTCTCTCATCTGCAGTCTCTAATTGGAGTGTGCACTGAGAAGCCACCGTTGTCACGGTTTACACAAATGCAGACATGCAGAGGGAGTTACACTGAAAACAAAAAGGTAGCTTTAATGTCCAATGTGAAATCCAAAGTCCAAAGATTAAAATCCGAGGAAAAAACTAAAGGCAATTACAAAACTGAGGGGGGGGGGGATCAGCCCGGGGAGGAGCACAGGAACACTGGAGGGAAACGATGGCAACACAGGTGAACAGGAACTAGAAAGTGAAAACAAAACACCAAGACAAACCATGACAACAATTTGCATGGTGGATAGTCAAATTTCCCCAAACTCCTGATCGAGGTGTGCCAGGCAAGCACCAAAATATGGGGCACAGGGCAGGTTTCACCTGACGACGAACCATCACTGTGCTGCTGTCTTGATGCATTATAATGAACAAAAACTATAAAAAAATTATATAAAAAAACAAAAAAACATTGTCAATGCTCTGCATGTATTTAAGTGCACCTTCATTTCCAACCACCAGACAGCAGATGCTGTTTGATTGTCTGATCATGTCATAAAAATTACAGCAGCCTCCGCTTGCAAATTCTGACCTCGACGGTGCCGCTTTTGTTCCAAGTTTTCCCATAAAGTTTTTACTGAATGCTTATAATTTATAGTCCTGAAAACTGCTCGAAGGAACGGTTGTTATTATTAATTGCTGTATTGACCTGTACAAACACAGCAGTGATATTTAAAATTTGCTTTGAGTTATCTTTAGGTGGGAGTTCGAAGTCTTAGATGCAGAGCTACATGATGTGTTGACAGACACCGCACATCTGTTTCTGTCCTCTTCATTTTTACCTATTGTGGTAAAAATGTACGCACATCTCTTCGTGAGCTGGGCCTTTGTTCCAGCACACAGCACCGCTGCTACAGATGCAAGTTAACATCATGTTTATTTTTTTATGTAAAACTCGTATCCATCCACAGTGGAGGTTTTTTCTCCAGCTGGCTGAGTCCATGATTCATGGCTGTCTTCCTGTCAGAGGCAGAGCAAACAGGGAGGAATAAAGCCAAACAGAGCAGAACTGCCTCATGTGACTTAGTGGATCCTCTACAGCCAGAAACTCATCGGTACATGACAGCAACATATACGGTAAGTGTGTGTATAGTGCCACTGTATAGGGTAGCATCTACTTTAAGAATTTGTGTGTCAAAGGCCTTCTCATCTCCACATCTTGGAGTCTTGTGATTGACATTGGAGGCCACAGTGTGACCCTGATGGTGAGGGATGGCAGGTAATTGCATGCGGCTGACTCTCAGACAAATTGCTTGAAGGCGAGTCTCACAGAGCCAACAGAGGAAGTTGTCTATCAGAGCTCCAGAGGAGGAGAAAACGTGTGGAGGGAGGTGGTGGTGGGGCTGGAAAAGTCACATGTTTTCAGAACAAAGATTTAGAGTAAGTGTCACTGAAGCCTTAAAAGTTCACATTGTACTTATTGATTAGATACACTATCATGATGTCATGATGTGGCTGTATTTGGTCGAGATGGTACAGTTTTATTTACGTTTCATTTATTTACTTGCAAGCAATATTTGCCAATACCCACGCGCATGAATGTCATGAAAATGATTCCTGAGGAAGACATAATTGGCTTTTGATTATGCATTGGATCTCCTAATTACCCTCACCAAGGAGGTTATGTTTTTCAATCATGTTGATTTCTTGGTTGGTTTATCAGCAGGATTAGACAAAAACTACAGAGCAAATTTCCAGGAAACTTGGAGGGAGGAAGGGCCTTGGCCCAGAATAGACCCCATTAACTTTTGGTGCAGACCCAGATAAAGTGACGGATCCAGGAATTTTATCATGCTTTCGTTAATATTGCTCTTTTGGCATTTTGGTTCATTTTTTGGGGAATACTTAGTCGATCTTGTTGAATAAAAATCAGGCATATTTAGGTGGCTGATATCTATGAGTGAGTACAAAGGGGGGCTGTTGGGCCTTAGTGGAGATATGCGCTCTGCTGACATTCTATTGTAGACAGCAAACTGCTTACAGGCCAGCCCCACCTACATGACAAATAAACAAAAATCCTGAAAATCTAGGAGGGAAATGCCCAATGTCCGCCACTTGGACAATAAATAACAAACAAATGCCTCCTACAAGCCCCACAAAATGTCAAACTGAAGGTGTATAGGGGCTTGGATTTTAAATGGGTCCCCAAATAAACACAGTTTCCTCACTAGAAAGATGTGGGCAGCCAAAAAAAACTTATAGGGCCTAAGCAGACCAGAGTTTCTGACTGGCAATCTAAGGGGGAAAGAGGTTCTCAATGGGTCAGGGACAGATTCACAACAAGGGTTAGAGCCACCTGTGTGCCGTTCCCCACCTCTTTTAAGCCTTCACAAAACGGGTGTCATCACCCTGATTGGCTGGGAGGGAAATGCCCCAAGCTGCTTCCACTCCTCAATCAGGAGTCAGTCTCTCCACCATGCGCACAGGTGATCTTAAACCCCTGCAGTCAGTCTTGAAGGATTTGGGAAAATCAGCCCCAAACAAAGAAAGATAGCAAGTCTCAAACAAACAATGGGACTGCTACAAACTCGCAATAACTCAAATTTTGCAATGTATGTAATACTGGATATATTTTTTGCAGTGGTGAGCAATGTAAGAATGCTCCTTTACAAGTAAAACACTTGCATCATCAAAGTTACTGGACAAAGTAAAAGTATTATTAGCGAAATGTAACAAAAGTATCCAAATAAAAGCACTCCATAAGAAGAATCTTATTGTTTTGTTGATAAGCTACTTACAACAAAAATTATGTTCACTATCTATTGATGTGTTCTCAGATTAGAGGATGTGCCTCTTTAATAATCAAACGGGTTGCTATTCGACATTAAGATTAGAAAAAAGTCAAATCGGTCCAGTGCGTCATCTGAATATGTTTTTTGTTTGTTTTCTCTGCTGCCCATTATACTGTGATTTTTAAAAACAATTTTTTTAATGATGTGTGAGATAAAAGATAAGAGTTTCTGGATGTGAAAGAAACCCCCATATTGACCACTTACTGAGTGAATGCATAGAAGTTCAAGAAGAAAACCTCATATCAGAAAAGGGAAAATAAAATTGCAAACTTCCAAATAAATGGTGGCTTTTCCACCGCTGCTCCTTTTGCAAAATAAGCAGTCACATAATGAACAGTTCCAGCCCTGCAGCGTTGCTCCTGGCCTTGTGTGTGTGTGAATGGTTCTCATCCTACGGCCATTATGCTAATTTACATAATCTAGTAGAATTTCTTTTTTAATTGTTTGTCATTGTGTTGTGGGTCTGTATTTGCACTGTGACCTGGCCCATCATGTCGTTATTTGTGTCTCATAGACAGTCAATTGATTACGCTGTGCCATCCCATCTGGCGTGTAACTTCTCCGCCCTCTAATTGCGACAACAAATTGCTCACAGAATTGAATCGGAGTGAAAATACGGACTTGTTTTTAATTCAGAATGAAATGTAGTGATATTTCTTTGTAATGCCGTGAAGGGCGTTTTTTACACTAGCATTGGCAGTTTAATTATGTGGAACATGGCGAAGATACAGAGAGGTAATTTATATCCTGTATATCACTGGAGCGAACCCATAGCGGTGACTCTAATTTCAGCAGCTCTGATGAAGTGTTACGAGAAAATGGATTGAATCCAGAGCGCTTCCTGCCGCCAAATGTGTCACCACTGCTTGGAAATGATCGGGGGTTTGAGGTGGGTCGAGGATTCATTAGTTGCTCCATGAATACATTCTTGACAACGCAGATAATCATGGCAACACCTACAGAGTTTACACATACCCTCTGTTGTTGGTGTCAGCCACTTTCAGGAGAGGTTTATTTATATTGTGCCTCCAGAATCCAATTAGTGCTTCTAAGTCAGCTGTACTGAGGTAATATATACGGCGAAAATGAATGCACACAGCCAGAAAGGTAATTCGTAGCGCAATAATTCATGCCAGGTCAGCCAAAACATAAGAAGTTGCTCTTATGAAAAGAGACTGGTACAAAGCAAAGTGTCTCAGATTTAGAATAGTAAATTGTACTCTGACTTGGAAAACCACATCATGTCACACTGCTGTGACTTTTGTCCTAAGAATAGACTAAAATATCAATATCAGTTGAGTAATAATGATTCTAATTAACTCAGTCTGTCTGGTGTCAGTTCACAACAGCAGCATTACGCTTTATCCTGGGTTTTCGTGAGTACAAATCCAGATCACAACCATCTCTCCATTATACAAATCCGTCAGCCATATGACACTCTGAAAATCCCTGGACCACTTTGCACATGAATGAAAGCATAAAGGGAAATGTAAGGCCCATGGGCTTTGAAGCTTTTGGCATCCTTCAACCACGCTATTTCAGACAAG
Source organism: Diplodus sargus (assembly GCA_903131615.1). Lineage (NCBI taxonomy): Eukaryota > Metazoa > Chordata > Actinopteri > Spariformes > Sparidae > Diplodus > Diplodus sargus. The sequence goes on from CAEMYA010000103.1 coordinate 4,802,431, forward strand.
TAAAGTGAATTTTTTTTCATGATCCGCTTACTCACGGTTTGTACAGCTGAAATTAACATTCTTATGACAACACAAATTAAAGCTGCCCGTTTTTTGTTGAATTGGTAAGTTGTTACAGATGGTTCCATCAATTAGTGGATTTTGGTAAAGTGTCAGGAGCTAAAAGCCTCAGGCAGAGGCTGAAGAGTGTGCTGCTGTATAAGAAAACCAATGTGATTTTTGACTATTAAAGCATGTAAAGTCATGAGTGTTGTCTTTTCCTGGTTTTAAAGGCTGCATTATAGGAAAGTGGTGTAATTTTCTAAATTTGGCATACTTTTTAACTTTGTTCTAAAACTGTATTATCATTATTTAGAAATGTCATTGTATTAATATTTTGTGTCAGTGCCAATAGTCATCCCAACAATATTGTCAGAAATATCGATATCAGCTAAATTTAAAAAAAGCAATATGCTGCCTTGCCTATGTGTGTGAGATAGTCTCTGACCCCATCTGTTTATTTCAGCTTGAGCTTTCTTAACTTTAGACTCAACCTTTGAATGAAACCAAGCGCATGAATAGGATTTACTCATCCACTTTGCCCCGGGGGGCTTGCATTACAAAAAGTCTCATCATTTACCAGTGACACAGAGCAACCTCCGAAAAAAAAAGCTCTCCTCATCTGCAGAGCACGGCTGGTCTGGCCTTTTAATGTTAATGAGCCACCCGCTGCAGCGCCGGCCAAGTCCTTGGTCAGCGAGACGAAAATAGAAGGCTGGAGTCCCGATAATGTCACTCAGATGAAAAATAAAATAAAAATTTCAGTGGACAAAGTGCTACAAATGCAGTTTGGCAGACAAAGCGATTACCCGCTATATGTATGTCTGTGATAAGAACACTCTTTAGAGCAGCTCTTAGATGCCTTAGAGCCACAAATGTTGCAATCAACTGTGAATTTATGACATATGAACAGTGTTCTGGTGTGTGCTGTTGCTTGGTAATCCTGGGCAGCATTAAGGATACTCTTGTATTTACACTTTGGTTCGTTTGGTTTGTACTAAGGACACAACCTTGCTCTTTGGACAGTTTTTGTGACAGAGTGGACAGAGTTCCAAGCCACGCTGCACTTTACTTCTTCTTACATGCACATTTATGCTTTCTGGAGTCACAAAAATCTTCAGAAGAAATAACTGATTAGGAGCATGATTAGTTGGGACTGCAACTCGACTTCATTGTTATGAATAGCGACGAGCATGCACAGAAAGGATGAAGTTGAATCTTTTGCAGGGACACAATTGAGCACAACACAACTCTGTTTTAACTCCTTTTCACTTTCTGATGGATCAGGGAAATTCCCTGCTCTCCGGTGGTAAATGTGTTACCACGGTTACCAAATCTTTTGCATAAGAGATTTTAATCTCAGAAATCAAATCTAAACTCCATTATCCACTGTTCAAACATCCCCTGTTTAGTCTCTTCTGCTTTCACAACACAGCACAACATCAGAGTCTGCGTGGAAGCGGACTGCAAATGTTTTTACACCTGTGCTGTTCTGTCCGGTTGAATTGGACTTTCTTGTTTTCCCCCCTTTGTGGAATTGATCTGAACACGGCAATTTTTACCGGTCTTGTCACAAACAACTTCTGAAGCAGTTTGTGGTGGGAACGTGAGCCGACCCTGAGCTGACCCAACTACAAGGCATACTCGACAGGTTGACCTAAATGGCTGCCGTATAGCTGTTGAAAGAAGAGCTGAAAACAGGCTGCACACCTGCAACTTCTCAGTGAGGTAACCAACTTTTTCCCCCCTCATTAATGTTATAGGCATCCCCATTAGTACTGGGTTTGACTGAATTACAAGTTCCAAAAAATTGCCACTTTTGCTTTTTGCTTTGACAACAAATCCTCCACCATCATTTTGTAGGTCAACTCTATACTTTCATCACATGATGAGGCAAATGTGATGCTACTCTGTGCTACATCTTTGCTGCTCCTGGTGCGGAGCACACACTTTCAGTTTGTAATTGTAGCGTCCATCATCTGACTAATTGCTGATGAAAAAAAGCGAGGACATCACGTGACACCGGGAACAACAGCAACCGTGGCAAGATTTGTTGCTGGCAGGTGAGGATGAGGAGTCTGAGGAGGAAACAAGCTCTGACCCGAGGGAGTACGAAGAATGCTGCCTTTCTTGATATTTGGAAGGACAAGACCATTTTCATTCAACTTCACTTTATTGTTTTATTTATTTATGTGTTGTATTCACTGCCGACCGAATTGGTTTCCTTGTTGGAATAATAATGTAAAATTTTAATACACACTTGCACTATGTGCTTGTGCTCCTAAAACGTATCAACTTGAAAGGTTTGCAGCACTGTGGTCTGCTTGAGGGCACACTGATGGAAGCTGTTAGTGGAGGTGAAAGCGCTACTCATTTACTTTCCCCAGCCGCTTGTTCCCAGCAGGTCTGCGGATTAAAACCACTGACCTTTTGATCACAAGCCTGTATCTCTAACTTCTAGGCAACTGCACTGCCTTCGCAATCTCTCACTAAATCCAAGCTGCCTCAGACCCAAATTCTGCACGATAAAAGTGAACCTGTCCTGCTGATGTTTTAATCAAACAGGCCGCCACACAGTCACCTTCATCTCATCTGTATCGGGCCTGGGGAGGCGCTTTCTCATGCCCCACGCCTGCTCACATTTAATTCTCCCTTTTTTTTATGTGAACAGGAAAAAAATCTACACTTTCTCAGCGGTGCCAGCTTTGTGAAATGGATAATATTTGGAAGCCTAATTCCTTGTCTGCTCCCTCTGCAAGTCCTAATTTTCATACATTTGGCTGCTTCACCTAATTGAATGAATTGGCAGAAAGGCGGTGTGCTGATTTAATGTTCTCTCCTCCGTCTGAGCCGTCCCTGCCTCCGTGTCTTCATAAGTATGAAATAGCATGCATATGCACAGCTACTTAAGCGGAAATTATCTGATTGTGGGCTTTGACATTGGCAGCTGAAGCCAAAATGGCTGACCACTTGCATGAGAGCTCCTCTATAGTGGAGGCCAGCACTTCGGCTGCTCGATCGAAGTTGCAGGATACTGTTACCAATCGATGTTCCACGCTCAGACGCTTGTCCAGGAGCATCTGAGAATATCATCACATACCTGCCCTCTGGCTGATGCACAAACTCAAACTGTGCAATTATTTGGGGAGGATGCAACTCATGGCTTATACAAGATGTGACGTCATCACTAGCTTTGGGAAAGGATCCCCAAGCGGGTGGTCCACTCCTCCACAGCTGCTGCTCTCACATTCTCACCGTCTTCCCGTCCCTCAATTATTTATTGACCATTACACATAGCTCAGCGTGCAACAGTCTTCTGTAGCCCTGAGTAAACTGGAGTAACATAACAGTGCAGAGTTCACTTCCATTTTCTGGGGAGGGTAACATCCACTGAGTGTCAAAATGGTTTTCATGCAAGTTAAAAACAAAACTTCCCCTTCTGCAACACTCTATTTTTGTCATTCAAGTAGTTGATGTTGGGCCAATGTGATGTAACCTTTGTAAAAATATATTCAGCTAAAGAAAAGCCCAAAAAAGTATCCAAACCTATTGTATAATAAAAAAATGGGATCTGGGAGTTGTTGTCTTCATTGTAAACAACCACAATTGCAGATGAAAATCTCTCAGATCTGAAAATGCTTTTTCTTTCTCAAAGATTTCCGGGGTTTTCACCTCACTTTCCATTTTGTCTTTGTAGCAGATCAGCTCCCTGATCCCACGACAACATCAACCATATTTCACAACTATGAAGTATCGGGGTAATGATGTTGGAAAAGTAATATTGGAAAAAGATCTCCTGGATGAAAGTTAAAAGAAGTCTCATGTCATTGCATCTCTTTCTTTTCTACAAGCACTCAAAAGATTTGTCCATCATTTCTTATAAAGTTAAGGATTCATGGCAGAGGTGTTTTCTGTTTCTTTTGAGGAAAAGAAAACATAGTTTACTAAATATAGACATAGGGTTGTTAAAGGTCCAGGTAGCCCCATTTTGGACAGAAGAGTTGAGGGAAGCGGCTCTATGCAGCTCTTTATTGGTGCTGGGGACGTTTTTAAATGTGCCAAATTAACCAGTAAGTTCTCTCACTCTTGAAGCTTTTTTCACTGTGAATCAGAAACAGACTATTTGAAAACCCCAGAATGTGCTCCGTACGGCCCCTTCTGGCTGATGCAGAAAATAACAGCAGCTCTCAGCTACTGAGACAAGGTCATGAGCACTTTTTCAGCTCAGTGCACCAGAAAGAAGCAAAGAGATAGTACGCTCAGGCCAGATAATGATGAGATTCATGCTTTTTAAAAGTGTTTTCAGACCTTGTGACTCAAGGTTAGGTTAACAAATATTAGGTGTGGTTATCTTAAGGAGCAGTGCACAGCTGCTTCCCTAAGCAAATAGGGCTTAGGCAAGAGGGTTCATCTCTTGTCTCTTAAATAGACCCTTATTTTATCATTACTAAATAAATTGATTGTTATTAATGGTCACACATGTGCTTTTCCTGCTCTCACAGGTCAAATTGTCTTCCATGAAAAGGTTCTACTACATTTATGTTTCCCTCACTTACTTCTTTGCCATGGAGAGATGTTAGGAAACCATGCATGTTTGAAGAGTAACGAGACATCCTTTCCTCTGAAGCATTTTGTAAGGCGGCGTACACCATCGTGCTAAAATGTTAAGATTCAGGGTTGGCTTATTTATACGTCATGGTGTTCAGAGAGGCTGCTCTCATGTATCCTCACGCATGGCTCCTCAGAGATCCCACCTCACACCTCTTTCCATGCATCAGCAATTAAGAGCCTATAGGGAGGAGGAAGCTGATCAACGACTCGGATTCAAGCGAGGATCAAGGAGCAAGGAAATATCAAAGACTTTGGATGCGCCTATAGAAATCTAAAGAACAGGGTTGACCAATGTTAACCTCAAGGAGAGAGAGTAATGTGGAGGGCTCCCTGCCCCGGCCGATTGTGGATGGTGTTGTTCTCTCAGACTGATGAAAAAAAAAAGTATAAAATGCTAAAATTGGTTGACAAACATACTTTAAAAGTATTTGTCTTAGAAACCATGCTATACATTTCATATGTTACAATGTGTTTAAAGACATCAAGGTTTAAGGTGCCCTAACAACTCATATAATCACTGTTGGCGACCAAGCGCCTGTGATCAGTATTCTGCTAAATAAAGTTTAAAAAAAAACAAGACAAAGTAGACAAGGTCCAGGACTGAAGAGACAAAATTCTGCTGTTGAATAATGAAAAACAAACTTGGTCTTCCCTGTTAAATCTCATTAAAAGTCAGCGGTGGAGATTCTTTCAGCTGACAGGTGACAGATGCGAGGTGTTCTAAGCAGCACTCTGCTTACCTCAACAGCAGCCTTGGCTCGCTCAAACTCCTCCTCCAGGGACTGATGTCTGGACAGGAGGGCGCTGCCCCACCGCTGCTCCTTGCTTAGGCGAGCCTGTCACACACACACACACACACACACACACACACACACACACACACACACACACACACACACACACACACGATCAGCCAGAGGGAGAGACAGGCAGGGAGAGTGTGCAGGGTCAGCCGTCTCTGCTTTCTCAGGGACGTGTAAATATCCCTGCCTCGACAAAGCCTCTCACATGCTTAGGAAGGCCAGCAGAATCACTACTGTCAGCATCTCGCCCCACCCCTCATCTGAATGCCATGCTTCTCATCGAGCCTCTCTCAGTTTCACCTCCTTTCTCTCCTGTGCACCTGCACATGCAAAATCACGATCTGAAATATGCTGAGAGCCTCTCAGTTACAATATTGCATACTGTACAAGGCCTCGTCCTGGTGAACAAAAAAAGAAAAAGAAAAGAATAACGAACATCACATGTGGCCTTGCATCATGACAGTGTGGTGTGGTTTACATGACTCCTCGTTACAACTACACATTTAACTGTGCGGGGCGAATGATTTTGAGATAACCTTTCATGCTCAGATTTGATATGGCACAAGATTTACTGTAAATAGCAGTGCCTGTATGTTTCCCAGGGCTAAAAAAAAAATCCATTACAGACGCAGAGAAATGTGTCTGGAGTCAGTGACTTCACCCCAGAAAGGGCTGTTTAGCAGTCAAGCCAGCCATTACTTGTATAAATCCCCATCGCTACAGACTGCCATTATGCAGGATTAATTGAGGTTACTTAATCTTTGTATTAACGAAGAATTGCCTCATCCATTTATTGTAGATAACCATATTTTTTATTTACAAGACCTAAATGCATGCAGTGTTAAAACAAAATCGCACTATATTTACAAAAGTCTTTATGTGTGGGGAAACTGCTGTAGTAGGCTTGTTAAAGGAAAAATCCACCCAAAAGCAGTCTTAGACTATTTACAAAACAAGTGTCAACTATTTTGTTTTGCTCTGGCTGCTATTTTAAAATTCCCCCTGAAGTGATTTCCAGTCCAGTTATGGTATTATATATTATATATTATGGAAAGACAATCAGCAGTTGATAAAGAAAGAGGGCTTCTCTGAGGCTAAAACTGCTGAAAAAAGTCCTCACCACTTTACGATTATGTCCATTGAAATACAAACACATAATTTTTTCAACATATAGCTGTTATCCAGCTTAGTCTTGATATTTGTTTGTCTGATATTGTTTTTTGAATCAGGGGCGTTGTTAAGATCTCGGTGGATGAACACTGTTTGGGCAGGGATTTACAGTGGCAAAAAATTGCCATGTCACGTTCAGTTTCCACTCATTTACATTTGTTGATGATGGATGAAATGTGATTACATCAAATCAAATCACTTTTTATTCATACCGCCAAAAATCAAAATCCAACTGCCTCAGAAGGCTTTACAATCTGTACAGAGAGCCACATCCTCTGTGCTTAGACCCTCGGTAGGAGTGAGGAAATCTTGCCATGTTGAAAAAGAAACCCTTTTAAAAAGGGAGAAAAAGCCCAGAAAAGTTACTGGACCTTTAGTTAAGATTATTTCATCGTACATATTGATCTCAAGGCCTAGAATAAATATCTTGCGCAACCAATATACAGTATTTAGTCAGTCCCATCTAAGAGTGGATTTTTCCTTAAGCCTTGATTATTTGGGCCTAAGTTAGGGTTAGGGTTAATGCGTTTCAGTGAAAGTAAGTTTCATGCAACACACCCCTCTTTGCATGCATTTCCTGTTTGTGTGTGTGTGTACAGTGGAACCTGCCAAAAAGGAAACTACAGTAAAACCACTCTTTAGAGTATCTCTATCAGCTATTATGTAACTCCTGAGAAAAACAAATGTAGTGTTTGTTTGCCAATAACTTCCCTCCGTTTCAAACAGTTATCTTTAATCCCAAATCTATTATTCATCAGAGTGCTGAAAAGGTGATGTATGTTTAGCCAGCTTGGTGAGATCAGCACTAATGGGCTCAGAGTAAGGCGGCTGAATTATTCATAGGCTATTAATCTAATAATGGCGTCTGGAAACAAGACCCCTTATGCAGACCTACACAAAGACATCAACTCAGGAGGAAAGCGCTTGACATTTGGACCTCGTAGCACCACAAAGGAAAAATCTCAAGGCCAACAGTATATCTGGATTTCCTCATAGGTGCATTATGGCTTCAATGCAATCTCCTCTTTTTGGGCCTTTTTAAGTCAAATTTAAGAGATGGTGTGATGCTTTTTTTTCCCGGTGCAAATGTAGAAGTCTTTCAATGTTATATGAAAGGATGCAGAGGGAGGCTTACATGTCTTCCACTAATATACTGCCTGTTGAGCTGAAATGGAAGAATTGTAGGTGTTAGGACAAAATGACGGTTTAACAATTACAAAACAGGGTGTTCTGATGAGAAACGAAATTTAATATTAAGGCGACATTATCATGCATTTACATGCAGTTGCTAGATAAACAGGTTAAATTCATAAATTCATGACATTCTTATGAAGGCTTTTAACCATCTGAAGAGATGTGTGAAGCAGTCTCACTTCAAAAAAATGTTGATTTCAAGTACAGACAGTGCATACAATAATGATGATTACTGCCTGCTCCTGTCACGCTGAGCACTTACTTGAGATGCTAGGGCAGACTCTGGCTCGACTTTGGTATTTACTTCCAAGGAGTTCTTATTCGATGGCTCTAATTGGGTTTTACAGTCTATGGACCTAAAGTAGAAGAGAGACAGGTGGTGTACATCAAACCAGACATGACTTGATATGAACAAAACATTTCTGTTGCTTTTCATAATCCAGGGGGTACAATATCTTTAGTATATGCACAAGAGATTTCTCCACTTCTCCTGTAAAACAGATTTCGAGGGCACTTAAACTTTTGAGGTTATTTCTGACGTAAAACCCATCGGCTTCCAAATTGAGGGTAACCGCCAATGAGGTTACGTCCTTACCCATGTCCATCTATTAGTTGGTTGGTTGATTGTCAGCAGAACTTCTAGGGCGAACCCAGGGACAGATCAAAGATATGTTTCTATAACATGAGGGCACTGTGGTGGCATTTGGTCGAGGTATGCGCTACTGAGTGCCAATCCTTATTTAGTATGGTTAAGGATAACCAACACTAACACAGTTGTTTAAGCCTGCAGAATTTTTTAGGCCGCCTGGGGGCAGCATAGCAACCTGTTAACAGGATCTTTACATATTGGAAAACTGTTTTTAAGTCACACATCTGGCAGACATGGAGCAGTGTTAGCATCATTCGGAGGTGTGTTTCTGGGCACTATGTTAGTCCAATATTCGCTCTCCTTTAAACTCGACTTACTCATGAGGGAAATATGTGAATCTTAAGCTGCTAAATGCTCCACCATGTTCGTCAGCTAGTTGCTTACTTTTGTCTTTATCAAACACCCCAACCTCCTAGGTTCGATCTTACGCTAGGCGCAAAGCTGCGCACAGCACAGCGCAGGTGTAATTGGTAGTTTCAGACTGATGCAGTTGTCATTTTCACGCCCAGCGCCCACGTTGTGTAAATAGCAAATGAACTCGCGCCCACCTGCACGAAGAGAACATTAGATGAGCCTACACAGGCAGGTTCACACCGCTCATACATTCTGATTTTGTGATTTGAGAGGCTGCTTTCAGTTATTACGAACATTTCCATGAATGCAGCTATAGCTGTAGCTATAAACTCTAACACAGATTGTTTCCCCTGGAGGATCAATGCAGGTAATGTCTTTAATATTTTCCTCATTACACACGTATTTCTAAAGGGAGACGACACTCGGGTTGGTTTGAATTATGTCGCGTCCAAAATACATCCATGACTAGTGGGCCCAGATAACTTTGCACCTAGATTATTCGCTGTTTAACTCGCAGAATGGACTTGGACATGCCCTGAATGCACCAGCGCACTGTGCGTTAAGCCATGCACTATAGACGGTCTGAAAAGGGCCATGACTTCAATGTCTACTTTGTTAAATGAAGGGCACAATTCTTCATCTACTGTCCAATATGGCTACAATTTCTATGGAAACTGGACCCATGAAAACTGTTGCTATCCCATCAATGCCTGGTCAGCACAATACCTACCACAGAAACTCATTAGAGGAATTTTTTGAAGAACGCCTTCTCTCCATCTTCCATTTTCTGTTGCCATTCCTCTCAGGGTTCAGCTCTTCCCATTTATCCAATGGTGAACCAATAGTAACTGGGGACAATGATAAAATAATCAACTCTGAAATAAATAAAAACACATCATCACGAAACAGACTCAATTAACAAAAGAACAACACCCTCACATTTAATCGAATGAATCTAAAGAGTTCCTCCTGTCTATTAGCATTTCATTTAGACAAACGCAAAAAAACAACAAAAAAAGCATTTCAATTTTGCACTAATTAACAATAACACTCATTCAAAACTGAGCGGTTATGTTTTCCATGAGTTGAAAAACAAACAGATTACAACCACTAATGGAGTCTCTCTTACAGGAGCTAAAAACAGACTGATAATTAGTGCTGTGGGTGTCCTAACTGGAAAAAAAGGACACAAAGTTTTGCTGGAAAACAACGCTAGAGTCATAATCAATCTTACCACCATGAATAATTCACCACACTGTAGTTTGACTCACTCTGTATAATTAGTTCTCAGTGAAGACTTTAACCTTTTCAACTGGCAAATACGAAAGTAATTGGCCGTTCCCCTTTTAATGTCTTTTAAGATGATCCCTTTCATTAAAGTAAATTGGCTTGATCCTGCTTCAGCCTATCTTGAACATGTGTGGGGTCAGCTCCACTGGGGATTATGGGAGTACGAGCTCTTGGAGTATGCAGGGGGTTGAGGGTTGACGGGAGTTTTCACGTCTTTGGAGAAACTGAGTGAGGTGGTTGATGGCGAGATAAAGAACGGTGAGGTTCATTTTTATATATTATACAAATATTCAATAGCAGTTCCCTATTGTTGGTGGTACAGACACATGTCATACTCGGCCCTGAAAGCAGGCTATCATCTCTAGTGTGTGAGATTTTAATTGCATTTTTACTGTGTACTGTGTGTTGCTGTGTATCTAATAACTGATGGTTGGTCTGCATCATTGTCCCTGCAAAGAACAGCCGTTTCCCCATAAATGATATGTTAGGAATGCTATCTCTACTTCTGGCTCAGTTTACAATGGGTCCCTACCTGAGTCTAGTGACGCCCTCTCTGGGGTTCTCATGCTTGGTCTTGTATGTTCAACTTCCACCTGGATCAGCTCCGTCTCATCCGTCTTCTTCCTGTGATGGTTGTTCTTCTGGCTGTTGCCCCGGGACGACAGGGGACTCTTCCTGTCTTTGCTGTTCCTCCTGTCGCCAGGTTCACTGAGATCCAGCAGGTCCAGTGTTGAAGACAGAACTGTGAGGGACGTGACACGAGTTTAGCCTTCGAGCTTTTACACAGAGTCATCGCATACATGTGCAGTCAACGGGCTCACATCTTAGACATGAGGGAGGGACATCAACGCCAAATGTGCAGACTGCAGACTGAACCAGCGACATTCTGTCTGTATTGCTGGTTCACAAAAATTCTTCAACCCCATCTGGGATTTTATAAATGTGGGGAAATGTTGCGTTGGACACGCTCTGAAGCAGGAAAAGTACACATGAATTTGTGCAGATATATAGTACAGATACTTTCTTGAAAGTTGCCATCAGTGGCAACAATTTAGATGTAAAGATAATACAAAAAACACACACGTCACCCAATGGGATGGATGCTGGATCACAAAAATAACTGCAGAGTTGATAAGGAGAGAGATCCATAAACCAAAGGGCTCTCTCTCAAAGGACAAGCTTCCTCAGCAGACCTCACTGTGAGGCTCTTCATCAAAAAGGTTTATATTTCATTACGTAAGAGTTTTTTGGGGTGCAGATCTCACTCCTTTTCCACAATAATGATAAAAACAGGTTATATCAGATGGAAATTAATTATTAGTAATTTGGCCAATACAATGTTTATTGTTCAGACATGTTATTTTCCTCCAGAATGCTGCAGTCAAATGCTTTAAATCTTGCCATATGTGAATGCGTTGAATCCTTTGAACATATATGAGGGTAACTCAAACTTAGACGGTGCAAAAAATGTCAATAAGGACAGCGATCCATATTATTGTGTTTTGGTATAAATGGACCCTTTTATGTTAAAAAACACTATTTCAATCTCTTCTTTGCTGCTCTTTTGATGCCGTACAGCTCTTTGAAATTTAGTTTGGTTTAATATCAGCTCAACTTGCGAATAATGGCCATTTGAGTGATTTATTCATACTTAACTCTCAATAGTTCTGCTTTCTCTTTGCAGTTACGTCAAGGTTGTTCACGCTATTAAGTGGTATAATTTTGAAAACCTTTCTTTCTCTTTGTGATAAGACAGCACGAAAGGTTTCAGTTATTGCTCTGCACCAAGCCTTGATTTTGATCTACACATTTCCCGACATGGCGAGTAGAGCTGTCAAAGGTACTTAAGCTGTCACAGCGTTGCCTCCTGGGTTGGACATTGCTGTTGAAAAAATTGCTGCTCTTTTCAGAGGATCTAAATATACGACAGGCCACTGCACAGTTTGATAAGGATAAGGCATGCAGCCCCTTGAGGAGCTCCAGTTTGGTCAATTAAGTAATTCAATCTCAGGTTGGTAGAGCGGCAAAGAAGGACAGAGCCTTCTGTCAAGGGTCTCAACTTTTGTCTGTGCTGACGTCTTGCTTCATGACTCTTCATGACTTCAGACCCTTTGACGGTGTTAAAATTCTGCACTGATAGCTGCTCAGAAGAGGATGTTTTGATTTGAGTATTGTGAATCATTTTACACGCTTTTTGTGTCTACTGAATGTCTTTCATTGTAAATCAAACCCACACTTGACCCAAATAGTTTCTTCCCACTGCTGATGTATTTTCTCTATTTACAGCCACTTTAGTCACTGGTCTTGTTTATTGCATTTTTTCTGTGTCAGTAATTTGATTTATTGTGGTTTGAGTCAAATGAGTCAAATCATTATGTCTTGCTGCTGGCTGTTGTGTTGCTGATGAAAATGGATAAATAAAGCAAAATCATACTCTGTGAAATGCATTCAAAGGATCCTAATTCTGGCTGACATTTTTCCTCTCAAGATAATAGGAAGTGCCATTTTGATACTACCAGTTGTCATGAATTTCGTACATATTATCATACCTCGTAAATCCTTGTAGGGTCACATTACAGTGTCAGTATGCACATATTCTATATAAGGCACATCTGGCTTTTGGAGTGGAATTGTTATCCATGTTTTCATTCAGTAACTTGGGACTTTGGAATGATCTTCTTCATTGCTGCAAGATTTTTATAAACATATGTTAGAAAAAAAAACCCCCACGGTAAAATAAGAGATCCCTAGCTCCAGAAAAAAAACAAAAAAAACAATGAGGTACTTCCAAAGTTTTATAACTCATTTCCAAGGATCCTCGCTGTCTTTTGCGAATATGCAAACTCAAAACTACAGACACATGACTGCATAATTGGCGTGCTGCTGTTTCATGACAACCAACTGAGAGCATTTTTTGACTGAAATCTCTGCGTAATTAGAGAGTGTGCTTGTCTTCCATGCCTTGTGCTCTTTAGACGACAAGTACAATTACAAATCAAGGGAGACACACTCGTGGGGAAGGTTGCCTGAAGAGTTTTCAGCATCAAAAATAAACGCAAGCTGTTCATGAAAAGGCAATGATGTCAGAAATGTTTTGGCACCCTCGAGTCTACTTGAAATGATGAGATGGGAAGACAATTGCACAGACAAGTAAGTTCTCCTCATCAACTGGATATTTGAACTGGATGCGTGTAGACTGCATAGTTATCTAATGGCTCATGATTTGCTCTGTGGTGGCCAATGGAATGGTGGTGAGCAAATCAGTGTAGCCTTTGAGAATTTAACGGGAGTCTTGAGCATTTCAGCTTGACAGCATAATAGGTTAAGTCATCCTTAATGATTCTTGCAGGGAAATTTGTCCGCTGCATTGAACCTATCTTAAGTATTAGACGCAGAGGCGGCCAGGGACCAACTCCTGTCAAGGGCACTGACAGGAGAAATAACATAACATACACTGTTGCACGGCCTTTACCTTTCACTTCGGCATGCAGTCGCTTTGATAAGCTTATGCAATGTCACAACATTTAGTTCTGTCCGATGAATCGTGACATTGTGATCTTGGAATATGTCTGTGCCATCAGGGAAGAAAAACATCCATTCATCATCCAGTCATTCAGTATATCCAGGTAGGCAGCTGACCTCATTTTTTGGGCACATAACGTTGCTAGACCTAGACCTGACCAACTGAAGCAACCCCAGATCCTAACACTGCCCCCACAGGCTTGTACGTTGGGTACGAGGCACGATGGGTGCATCACTTCATCCGCCTCTCTTCTTGCTCTAATGCTCCCATCGCTCGGGAGCAGGGTAAATCCGGACTCACCAGACCATATGACCTTTTTCCATTGCTCCAGAGTCCAATCTTTATGCTCCCTAGCAAACTCAAGCCTTTTTTTTTCAACGATAAGTGGTTTTCTAACGGCTACACGGCTGTTTAGTCCCAATCCCTTGAGTTCTCTTTGCATGTTGCGTGTGGAAATGCTCTTACTGTCACTATTAAACATAGCCTGAGTTCTTCTGTTGATTATTTTTTTCACGATTTGATTTCTCTAAACGTTTAAATGATCTTGCAACGCTGGTATGGGAACCCAGGCAAACTCAGAAGGCCCTGCCCCAGAATGACCTAGACTACTAATACAACCTGTACAACAAAGGTCTGGTAGTTGCGTCACTGCAATGGTTATTTTTGGAATGGTGACATAAGTGGTTTTGACGAAAGGATATTGGCTGATGGAGTTGTTTGGCCATTTTTAATGTAACCCTTACTCCAACAAAATGATGTATTGTGCTTCTTCTTCTTTGGAGTAAGTCTAGAAAACCACTGTAGATAGTAAGTAAGTTGGTAAGGAATGCTAACATTTGCTGTTTGCGGTAAAGCAGACAAACACACTGTTAAACGACATTGAGATTTACGGTTTAACCTTTAGCAAATGTGCAAGTGCGAGGAGAGAAGAGGTTGGTCTTAAATTGATGACTGAAATCTCAAGCAATCATTTGAGAAGAGTTCAAAAAGGGTTCAAGTGTTGTGTCTTCAGAGAATTCCTGTGACTGCTATCTAGCATGTTAGAGCAAGTGCTGACAAAAGGAAAAAAAAAGGATATTTTTTTGCGAGTATTGTAGAGAGGGGATTTTATCCTGCGAGGAGGTGGTGATGAGAGGCTCTCCTTGAATAAATGAGTTTCAGCCTTCATGTGGAAATTAGCGGTGATGGATCGCGGGGTAGTGGGAAGGACACTGTGCTGAACAGGGGCAACCAGCTGATGAGGTTAGTTTACAGTTGCAGACCTCTTGTCATCTTCTTACTTAAATTCAAAATTTAAACAGACATTTTATTTGACGGGTGTGTTTCCAAACCCCAGATACCCATGTAGGCATTTTATAATTCATGACAGAGTTTTTAAAATTACATCAACGGGCAAAAAAAATAGTCATCAACCTCAAAATCAGCCCCGAAAAGCGAAGCTGCACACAAGAGAGAGCACAACATGATGTAGGTCTCATGTGGATTAGCATATTTGAGCTGGTAATTATCATTAATCATTGATTTCCTTTGCCTTCCTGCTCAGGTTTATTCAGTGCTGGAATGTTTGCCAGTCCATCACAGTGTGAAAACAGATTGACAGACAATCAAACCTAATATCCATTTCACCTGCATGTCTTTACACTGTGGGAGGAAATGAGAGCAGCTGGAGGAAACCCAAGTGAACATGTGGAGCACATGAAAAAAACACTTTCCTCTCCCATAAGCAGTTGGCACCGATGACTTCTTGTGTGCAATCCAAAACCCTTTTAATGGCACACACCTTTATAACATTGCACGTCGACTAAATTCTAGACACAATCTGACCGTTTTGAAAATCATATTAGGCCTACATCACTGTCAATGGGAGCAGCAGGAGGAACTGGGTAGACAGAAGGAGAGTTTCCCACAACAGCCCCCCCACACGTCACTGGTCAGTTTGGAGATCACACATGTCAGCTGTGCAATCTGGTTCTGAAAATCAAATTTTAAAAGATGGTGCAGCTCAGTGATTATCCCATCCATGTGGAAACGAAGATGGCACTCTGCATCTGTTAAAGTTGGTACATTTAACTTCTCAACACCTTCTCTGACCAGTAGATTTTCAGTTTATTTACTTGCAGAATGAAAACGGTTATAACAAATATATATTGTTTAAGACACATATATGTGAAGGGAGACCCTTGAACATAAAATCAACATGCACTCTACAGATGTCAAGATGTTGGGTTTCTGTTCCTGTTCAAATCGATTGAGCTATTGACTGTTACTGAGCTGTAATGACCCCAGACTCCAATTTCACATTTGACCTGGAAAGCTGCAGGTTTTAGTGCAGTCACCTGGATCTGACATAATTACTGTCCGTTATGTTAAAAAACTCCAGATCTCAAAATGAAGTGTCACCCATCCCCAGATTTTTTTACAATCTGCACAAAAAATGCAGATTAGAAATGTCAGATATTTATAATTCCACACAAAACGTAAATCTTAAAACTAGGTTATTGGCAGATCTGAGTGGAGAAGATTGACTCTCCTAAAATGTATAGAATTGTCCATGAAGTTTTCTATATTGTTTCCCACTGTTGGAAGTTTGGTACTTATGTCCCCCATTGCACAACAATGCATAGGGAGAATTTTCACTGGGAATGCTGGGGTTATGTCCCTGCCACTTTATGAAATGTACAATTTTGTGTCCATCACTTTTCTAAAGCATTATTTGTAAAAAAAAAAAAAAAAAAAAAATTCTGAGAAATTGTTTGCACCAAGAAATGTTTGGTAACAAATAAGAGCATTTTGCCCACCAACCTAACCCAGGACCTAATATGTAAAGTATATAATAGACTGAAGGCTAAAAGGCTAAATAATGGCCTGAAACATGCGGAGGCAAACTTTGCTGTTCATTAGATAATAGATGTAATCAGCATTTACTGTAAAATCAGAAAGTAATACTTTAGGTAGGCTGATTAGCTAGCTAGGTAGAATAGCCTAATGTTTGTAAACATAAATCATTGCATTGCGTTGGTCTGCATGTAGAACCTCAGATAACAGGCTCTTTGCGTTGGTAGTAAAAGTGTGCAAGGCTCCGGTGTGATTTATCAGACACGTGGGCACAGCCGTGCTGCTGTGGTTGATAAAAACATCTGTTGTCTCACAAGTGCCTCAAGTGTTAAGAATCACGCATGGTGTACTCTGTGTAATTCTGCGGACATGGTCTTAACAATAAAGAGCATTTTAAAACAGCAAGTTAAAAATGACTTGAAATGTTACTGTACTTGTAGTGTCCTGCGTACATTTGCACGTCAATAACTGTACTGTACCAGCTGTGTTGGAAGTCACTGGGCGGGAAAGCCCATCACACTTGGTCTCGCAGAGGAAGTCGTCGATGGAGGGGCTCAGAAGCGGGCGGCTCTCTTGTTGCTCACTCACCAGCTGTAAGGCACAAACAGACGAGACAGTTCAGGCTCTCACTGAATGTCTGTAAGACTCCCTGGCATGTTAATACTGAGATAAGTTGAGCCCTATGAACCCAGAGTCCATTTGCTAAGACATCCTTGCATCACAAAAGGGTTTTTAAATCGTCTGTATCTCATAGATAGATAGATGGATGAGTAGTTTGTTAATGAGGTGAAGTGGGAGTATGAGGATATGCAAGAACAAAGTTATAATAGGACCAGAACAGAGTGAAGTTTGGTTAAGATTCATCATTTATTCACAGCATCTTGACACAGATATGCTGAAGTGAGTCCAATGCAGCGTTTCTGACAGCAAAACACAGCTGAGGTCTGGTCACTGGTTGCTGGAGAATCATCCTAATCACACAATCACACTGCTGTTTTAGTAGGCACACACAAAAATCAGTCTGAGGCGACAAATTGAAGATTTGTTTTTACACGCACTGTAATTACCTTGTTACAGTAAAAACCTATTTTTGAACGGAGCTAATTTTGAATGACGTGTCTCCCAAACCGACTCCCATATCTTCAAGGTTTTGAACTGACGGCACACTGAAAGGACAGGTGCTGTAGCGAGAGAGAATACAGTTTTTCCTCTGTGTGTTTTTGTGTCCAAATTTTATTGTCGAGCCATTGGAAATCAATTTCAGTTGAGGTTTTTTAGTCACATAAAGACCCTGCTCACCCACATTGTGTTTTAACTTTCTGGCTCATTGGAGCTTTTCTTAGCTTGAGGTCGGGCGTAGCTCGGCTGAAATTGAGGTCACCAAAATGGATAAACGAAGTGCAACTCTGCCAGCGTAGCAAGGCGGCCAAACCAGAATTCCTTGAGGCAAAGTTTTTATGTGATTTGGCGAAAAAACAACAAGGACAGGAAACAGCAAACACTTCATTGTCATTAACCTTGTGCTTACTACAGCCAAGCAGCATCCTTCTTTGCCAACCATTAAAGGTGTAATTAATAGCCAGAATTTGAAGGTAGCTCCAAAAACATAGAGTAACCAACAACTACTGCTCTCTGTTAGCTATCCTTGGCTGTAGCTAGATACCACTAGCTAATTAGCTCATGGCTCAGATAGCCGTGGAGCCAGCAGCAATAGAGTGTCTGCTGAAAACATTGGCTCATCTTTTTTTTTAAGTTAAGCTGAAATATTGTACAATATTGTATTGTGATCCTTCAGTATAAACAACAATATAAACCATCACTGTTTCCTGAATGAGAATTCAATACCACCCAATCTTTCCAGCTGGCTGAACACTGGAGAGCAATTTTCATCTGACTGTGTTTGAGTGGGTTTAGTTTGTGACTGTAAGTGGGTTCTGGGAAGTGAAATCTGGTGTGACTGCACCTTCAGCAGAGGTCTGATCAGAAATTAAAAATGATAATAACCGCACTGAAGTTGTGCAGGATCTCAGCTGTTAAAGATTACATTTTTGTTATACAGGAAAACAACAACTGCCGTTACTCTCACTGAGTCCTGTAGTCACCGTCGGGAGAACCACTCGGACAAGCTGGGCTGTGAGAAACCCGATGGATGTGTCCCAAAAAATAATTGCTTAACCATTATTGCCTATCTCACCTTCCAAACCATGAAAATGTTAATCACCATGCCTGTGATGCACCAATTTCCTCGTCTGCCATTGCAGCTGCAGAATAGGTTACGGCCAAATTGGTACCCTGAAGCCTCGATACTCCAGGTGCAGCTGGCAGCAATTTGCCAACCAATGCTTCATGATTTGGAGGTGAAAACCAGTTTTGCGAGCCACCACCGCCGCTGTTGTCAGCCTGTGCAGCGTGTCTATAATGCTGGCAGCAGGGGAACATGACATTTGCTATTGTTGCTCTACAGGCCGTGCTTGCAAGCAGAATTTTAATGAAGGTGCTGAAAGTTTAATTACCAGGCAGGAATGGACTGCACACAACCCTCCATATGCTTGATATGAAAGATGCTGACTGGATACATAGCAGGTACTGTATGTGCCCTTACAATTATACATGTCTAGTACTCCCATGTTCTATTATTACAGGGATATTATAGTGGCCATTTAACAATGAGATGAAGAAGGATAAAAGTAGAAACCCTCTCATTGCCACAAGCTGGGATGCAGATTTGATGCCGAAATGACCATAAAACTAGTAAAGGAATATTTCACGGTTTAAATGCTATCCGGACTATGCATGAAAATAAGTTCAGCTCACGTGTGTTTCTGTTATCTAGCGTACCCTCATTGAAAGGACTGGGGTGGACAAAATAACAGAAACAACTTTCAAAAGCTCAACAAACCACAGCGTCTAAAATAACCATAGTTCAATGAACCCCTTTGCATCTCATGTCTCATTGCAGGACTGTGGTTATAGGCTGCAATCACTTAAGCTAGGTGTACCTAATAAAATAGCCACTGGATGTATATGTTACTTTAGTCATGAAGAACACATGTAGAACACGCTATGAGACATTGTTAAGTTACTTACTGTATGTTTGAGGGCGGATTTTGCGCTGAATCAGTGTCCTTAAATCCTGTTTGTGGGACCCCCCCCCATTCAGATGTAAACACTGATGAAGTCTGTGAACATCTTCCGTTTTTCCAAAAGGTCACTTTTCAGTGAATTAAAGCACTGTTTAAATGTGTATGAAAAGGCCAAAATGCATAAAGAAAGTTTAATTTTAAGAAATACTCATGTACATATGGACTGAAAACTACTTGGTTATGTTCAGGAAAAGATGAGGGTTTGGTTTTGAATAAATAACTGATGTTACGTACTTAAGCAATTTACTTAGTGGATAATTGTATTATTATTTTTTTACATATTCTAAAATTATTAATGGTTTTGGTTTCACACAGTTCAGGAACAACATTGTCCCGGGTAAAAGTCTGGGTGTTTGAAACAGCCAACCACCACAGATGCCTCCATATGTAGACATTGTTGCTCTTTAGACTACATCACCTGAATTCCTCCTTTGCTACCGGCTCTTTACATCCACTAGGGGGAGCCGTCTAGCCATATTGGTAAATATGGGTCGTAATATGCTTTCTTGAAAAAAGACTAAAACAGTTGTTTTTCTGATGAGCCTGGGCTAAAATATAAAATAAAAAGTCACTATAATACACAACGAGGTTGATATTATGCATTTTGCTTCATGCATACAGAAATGTCTGACGTCAAGTAAAGTAATGCGTAAAATGAAAGAAATGTGGAAGATGGTAACAACCAGTTTAGAATAAGCTTTAATATTTTCTTCTCAAAAGATAGGAAGGCAAACTCCATGAACAGAAACCAAAACCTTTGAAAAAAGTACATAAATAATATCCAAAGGAAGGAAGGGGTCATTACTGTGCGCAGTGAGAGTTTGCGCTGTGCTGCAAGAACGCTGACCCAGCACAGGTAATTAGTTTGTTCGGTTCTGGTGTCAGAATAAAGCTTCGGTACAAGGGAAGTCTCACAGTGTGAAGTAACCTGATTTCAACCTCTGCTGCTGCCAGCCCATGCATTCCCCTCAATTCTAGACCGCAGCAACAAATCATAGAATGAGAATACACAGGGGGGAGACTTGTTTCAAAGGTCGAATTTATTCAGTGAATTTACATCATGTTTAGGAAAAGTCTAGCTGAGTCGGAGCTAAGTCTGACCCACAGTTGATTCAGTTACAGCTGTTAGTGTTGTGAAAGACGTAGATGCCTCATTTAATCTACAAAACGTCATAAAACTTGAATAATAACCACTAGACTGTTGGCCTTTAATGGAAGAAATTAATCATCTCAAGTGTCTCTTGCTGCTTCAATTAGTTAATTTTTTAACCATATTCAGCTCAAGCCTTACCTGATTAAATTGCCACCTTAACATAGCTGGGAATTATAAAACTGACTGAATCAAGCCTGGCAGGGAGAGAAACTGTGTTCGTTTCACAGAGAAAACAACAAAACCAGCATGCTTTTATTGTTTACCACATCAAAACACTTTTTCCCTTTTGAGCCTGTGTTTGTTGTTTGTTGAGCGGGGATATGGTGGTCCAGCTCACTGTGTGGGCACTTTGTATCTTTTTGAGAAAATTAGCTTGTTTAATTATAATAATAACACTAATAACAACAACAACAACAACAACAACGACAATAATAATAATAATAATAATAATAATCTGTTTAGATGAGTAGTACTTAAGAAAGATTAGATGGTCAACTGATTTGGACAGCAAAATTAAACGGCATCAATTTAAGGTAGGGAAGGCGATTCTGGAGAAAGGTAGCTGATTGTTGAGTCTCTTTCCCAGGTCTCGTGATGCTGTGGGCCAGCATTTGACCTCAAATTCCAACCCACATTTATCTTTCTCCAGAATTGCCTTCCCTTCCTTTAACTGTTTAAGTCAATTATAAAGCAAAAGTTTGGGTAAGCCTTTCATTTACAGTCCCTTAATTACCAGATATTTACCTGGTAAATTCATGGTAACACAAAAGTGTTACTAGGTAATTACCAATGGTAATAAGAAAGTAAATACAATACCCAGTAACACATTTTTGTTACCATATATTTACTGGGTAAATAGCTAGGACTGTAGCTACCCGCCTATTACCAGCAGCAATTACCCAATAACACACTATAATTTACCATATAGTTAAAAGGTAAATGCCAAGTATTTTGGCCATAGTTTCATTGTATTTACTTTCTTATTACCATTGGTAAGGACCTAGTAACACTTTTGTGCTACCATGAATACCTGGTAATTAGGGGACTGTAAAAGAAAGGCCTATATGACAGTTTGCTGGCCTTCTCTGTTTCATATCATTCGTTCGTTCGTTCGTTTTCTTTTTCCGCTTTTCCGTGAGGGTTGCGGGATGTTGCCGCTTTTTATCCCCCTGAGGGGTTGCGGGGCTTACTGGGGCCAAATCCAGTTCTACTCATGGGCATAGGCCAGGGTTCACCCTGAATGAGTCGCCAGCTCATTGCAGGACCCTTACTGATGGCAGTGGCTGCCCCACAGGGTACCAACTGCACATCAGGAGCGATTCTGGGGTTCAGTATCTTGCTCAAGGATACTTCGGCATGTAGCTCAGTCCCGCCCAGGGGAGCTGGGGATTCGAACCAGTGACCTTCCGATCACTGGTCCACTAGCTCTACCCACTGAGCTACAGCCGCCCCGTTGTTTCATATCATGTAAAATTAATATCTCCGTGTGTTTTGGTGTTTCATGTGTTATGGGCATGATTTTAGATCAAAGTAACCAGGATGTAATGTTAGCAGTTAACATTTCTGCAAACCAAAGATACATCCATAGTTGACATTTGTACCAAAGGTGGCATATCATGTTCAAACTATATGATTGTTAGCTGACGGTCACATCAGGAGGTGGACGGGATAATGGTGGCGATATTACAGCCAACAAGGCTGACAAATGGCCAGCTGCAATTTAAGTCACACCACTGGATATTTTTAAGGACACCCAGGGACATCTCCAGCCATTTCTGTGGCAATAAAAATTTTCATTTTCCATCTGTGATCGCGGCCAAATCAGGTATTTTATGCTGAACCATGATGATCTGCTAACCCTGACCAAGTGGTTTTCGTGCCTAAATCTAAGCAGAGTATGGGAACAGCATTATGACAAGGGAGAAATAGAAAATTGAACCTAAATAAACGTAAAGTTGAAACATAAAGAAATGTTGATTTTGAATCTGTGGTTTTACAGAAACTTAACTATCTAGTCTACTATCTACATTATTGATCATAATAAAAAACATAAAAGTTCCTTTCATATGAAAGTCACTACTGAAACTGTTGTAGCTTCATCCAAACAGCCTCTCAGCAGACCGGTCCACGCAACATGAATGCAAAGCTGTGCTGTATAAATATAGTGAAGTCTTTAAACACCCAGTGGAGGCATGGAACCAGAGGCCTGGACGAGGAGAATCTCTTAACAATGTAAATGACATTCATAAATGCACATGCTTGCAGTGGCTGAGTGAATGATAACCAGAGAAACATCTGTCAGTGAATAACAATGTTTGTGATGCCTGCAGAGCATCTATTAGGGACATGCAGGAGTTAATGTCTGCTTTAGATAGAGGTGCACTGAAAAATCCTCTGTAGTCTGTGTGAAAACTCCCCTAACGATAGATGACCTTGGATTTCTCCACTCTGTATTTTATCGACCAATAAAAATGTCCTCTGGATGCAAGCTGAAGTCTTCCCTGCAGAGTCACTGTTTTTGATGTTGTGACTGATTGACTGAAGGTCAGCGCTGTCAAAAGAGCAGCAGGCAGGATATTTTACCATAATCTTCAAGTGATACATTCAATTCATTAAAGTGTCTTGAGGTTTTTAGAGAATAATGAGAGATGTTGACAGAGAGCTCTGCTGAGTCATGTTGACGACTGAAAGTCAGCAGTGTAGCTCAGAAAATATGACATGGTGTTAAGTTGTTAAACAAGAACATTATTTGTGATAAACTGCAACCAGCTTGGCCCTTAATTGACTCGGTTAGGAGGATTATAAAATACTGCTTTACTGAGTGATGCATTCTGGTCGGATTGTCAGCCCAGTACTTTGGTTCTGAACGAAATAGGTCAACAACTATTGGATAATTTGCAGTGAAATGTTGGCCATCCCCTGACTTTTCCTCAAATGCCAGGTTTGTGTTTTTTATTGAAATGCGTCCATAGTTGTTGGATGGGATACCACGAAATTTGATTTAAGCACGTGGCACCCCAGTCAAACATCTTCAAACAACAGCAAACATTCAAATGTTGGCAGTTGTCTGAGAACGTCTGTTTAAAAAATCTTTCAAGACCAACTGCCATTGACCATATTCGCACCACGGCCATTTTTCTCTGCTCTAAGTGGAAAGCTTTTATTGCTCTTACAGAAACGTAACGAGGTGTCGTCAGCTTAAGTTACCTGCAGGTCACCTGTCTGTCATCTGCTCTGTTCTCCTCTGTTCTGCTCTGTGTGTATGTGTGGAGGTGCTAAGCCCGCCCTTGGTGAATCACTCAGAGGAGAGGAGAAGAGAGAAACGACCACGATCTGAATTAAAGCAGAATGCAGTAAAGACTCAACATTGAGTTTGAATGAAACAAATGCATGTAAAGTGGGTAAATAACATAAATCTTTCTCTTTTTCTTTTGACTTCCCCAAGGCAATAGTAGGAGAAACACTGTGGAGGGATACATGATTCGGGTTGGCTACATTTTAAAAAACAAAGCTATTTAAAATGTTTGGAGTCAAAAACATCTGTCCACCTTTGGTTTTAATTGGATAATGTACTCCTGTTGAGAATCTTTTATTGCACTTACAGTACTGTGATGCATTGTTTTCAGTGATCTTGTATCATCTCCTCTGTTCTCTGTGTGGGGAGTGGCTCAGCCCCACCCTCGATACTTCACATAGAACAGAGGAGAGGTGAGAAACTTAAATGACAGCAAAACACAGCTGACTCTCACACTGAGCTGAAATTTAACAAATGTACACAAATTAGATAAATAAAAGAAATTGAATAGTTTATTTATGTTTATTTTTGTTCCACTGGCCCAAGGCAATGGTAGAGGAAACACTGTGTAGGGATATTGGATATGGCTGTGTTGTTGGAAGTCTCCTAATGGAGGAAACTGTGCTAACTGCATCGCAGACAACATGATTGTTGTAGATGTTCTTCAAAGAACTTCCTGTGATTGCCACTGGGGCCAATTTTAAATAATGGCTTTGAGATGATGAGACCTCTGCATTTTCCTCCTCTAATCATCCAGAAAATGGGGACAGAAGATCTGCCGCATTCGTCTAGGGAGATGCGCCAGGCACTGTGGTAGCAGACTGCATGCAAACGCCAATGATATGTTTACTCTTAACCCAGGAGAGCAGCTTTCCGAACTGCATGCCCATTACTCTCACCACGAGGAAGTTACCATTTTCCCTTACTGCCTTTTTTCCTCCTTTACTCCCGTTGTGTTATACCTATTTGCTCCTCTCCAATGCAAAGCACTTTGGCACGTTGTTTACAAGTGCATTAAGGAGTAATCTTGAAGATTATGTAATGGAAACCTTCAGCTAATTGTGCCACTTGGGCTTGACTCCAAGAGATCTCTTAGATCTTGCTGTTAGGGGAGCTGTGTACCAGTTAGACTTGTCAGAGCTTTGAAGGCGGAGAGGTTTGGGTGAGGACAGGAGGAGGCTGAGACGATAGAAAACACTACATAAAGAGAGAGGTGTATTAAAAATATCAAAGCAGAAAACAGCAGTTGTTAGACCAGCCTAGAGGTTATGTCAGGGACGGCTATGGAGAAAATAACTACAGCCAACAGTTTTCAGTATGTGTTGTTCCAATGTAGAGTTGCGATCAATAGTTATATCACATTTAACCCTTCAGCATCTGCATTCTTTAATGCTCAATCGTGCTCTTTAGATTGTTCTATATCTTGTAAATCTCGTTGTTCACTCATTACTGTTGTGTCGAAGCTGTTATCGTGGGTGGCAGTGAACTGTTCCATGTACTCCCACGGGCCACCATACTTGAGTTCAGCTAGTTGACTCATCATAATGGTTTTACATGATTCGTCCTTAGGCTGCAAGACTGAAAATTAAAGTGTAGTTAGGACATGATGTTCTTCCATCTATTTTTGAAGGATAAGACTGGCATTATTCTCTATTATCTAATATTCTTCAAACGCCATGAAAAGACAAAACCGACCAAGCAATAGTTCTCTCATCTCTGTCTTCAATCAGCGCTGAGCCAATTAATTCCTTCTGAAGATGCAAGTCTTAAAAAACAGGTCACAAATATCTTTTTTCTTTTTTTTCATTTAGTAGTTTTTTGCAAACCTCACTCAAACAGGAGTAAATAGTCAAGTTCCGAATAAAGTGTGGTTTCAATCTCATACCTAACCTGTAATCTGGCAATCTGTCAATCTGTGCCCCTGCTGACCAGTCAACCGGACTGTGGTGTGGTTTGTTTCTGTTGTAAAGGCAAGTAGACCAACTACAGGAAATTTAAATATAGATATGTAAATTTGGCACAATTTCAAAAGCTTTGCTACTAATAAATCTGCTGATTGTGAACTGTTCAGGAAGCAATCTTATAATTGATCTGTAGCCTATAAGAGCATGTCAGCGCAGGTATTTTCGCTGATTAATAGGTCAAAAGCTGTTCAAACTGCTGCGCTGTGTCCTACTTCAAGCACTTTGTCAGTTCATTAAAGTCCATTGTAAATGGTGTGAGAGTGATCCCACATGGATAGGCCCTGAATCTTGACTCTAGTATGAACTCATTAGTCATTATTCATAACATGCAGCCTATCTGCACTTTAATCAGTTATTTCTCCTTAAGCTATTTGTGACACCAAAGAATATAAATACACAACAAAAGCATTAAAATGCTACGCAAACTGCTGAGTTGAACAGTTGCCCAAACTGTCAGATTTACAAGTTTCCTGTCAGTCTGTATGACTTCATTTTTAATCCTCTTGATTTGTTTTGTAAAAAGTCAGTGTGAACAGGAACTGGACCAGAACTAAAATGCAGCGATGTTCAATTTTTATTCCCCTTGGCTTGGACCTAATTAATCCCGAGTGATTAGCAGCACATTCACTCTTTGGATTGATGGATACTGGAGCTGCAAATTAAGGGTCATATTCAAGTGCTGTTTTATCTTTCCATGAGAAGTCCTCCTCCTCTCCCTCCTCCTCAGTGGCACGAAGCAATTACAACTGTTAAACTAATAATTGCGGGTTTTCACCTTGTTGCTATGGACAGATAGTGAGATAGAGATTTTTTTTTTCATCATACTTCTCTCATCTTCTTTGAGAAATGAGACCCCTGAGTCTGTGAAGCCTGTTGGGACATTGCATGTGATATTGGGCTTTACAAACAAACATGACTTGACAAGACATGCGGCGTAAGGAGCCACAGCCTGTCACTTAGCCTCTGTCACTTGCTAAGTGACATCAAGCTGGGACATGATGCCCCTCAAACTGCAGCCTCAGCCACTGGAGAGCGCAGCAATCATGACTCGGGACTTGTCACCAAGATCCACTTGACACTACAGTCGTTTCAATGTTGTGTGTGTTTCACCCCAAAAAAGGGGGTTGGCCAAGCAATTTTTTTGCTGTCGTTTTCTGATTCTTGCTTTATTCTGTCAAGGCATAAAATATTTAACAGCTGCTCTTAGCAAAACAATGCTGACTTGCAACAGCTGCTTACTCCAGTGTCTGTGCTTCCATATGAGAGAGTTAGTGAAGTGTCTACAACAAGGAGTTTAGGAGGCATCCCTAGTTTGTTCCTCCATTGTTTTGTGCAGTCACTTGACAGCAACAGTTAATTGTCACATTTTCAGGTATGTTTAAATGCCCACTCCAGTGTACCTGGATATTTAAAAAAAAAAAGTATTTATATTTTTCTGAGTCCTTTCCTGACGATGTTGATGATGATATGCTCAAAGTTACAACATTTAAGCTTTTGCTAAAATAGAACAATGATGTATGACTATAGTAAAATGTGGGAACGCTATCCTCTAACCTTGGTTATATGGGTTAAAAGACCAGCGTGGCTCCTTTAAAAAGAGGGCAGTGTGTGGTTTGTGTGGCTCTGAGCTTGGGAGAGAGAGGGAGACAGAGGCTGCTCTCAGAGCAGACAGGCGTTATCGACCAAAGCGGAGGGAAAAATCTATCAGGGAAGTTATCTAGGGGCAGTAAATGTACAGTACAGGTTACATTACGGCCTTGAACAAACTCTGTAGCTCCTAAATACCCAAGAATATCCCAAACCCTGCTAATTTCCATGCTGTTTCTTATCAATGCTAATATCAGCACAACTGCTATTCGATGCTAATTAAGTTGATCTTGCTAGAATGGCAGTCTGATGGTAATGGGCTGCATATGACATATTAATCACACTCCCATTATTAGTGTGAAAAATTAAGGAGTACAGGGATTGCACAGCCTCTTAGGATAACAAACTCTTGTGAGGCATTTTAATCAATGCCAAAAATCATCATAAAACAAAGTAAGAATGTTGAAGAATTAAAAGTACTCAAGCTAAAAGTGACCCCCAGTCTGCACTGATATTAGCGCTAGTATAAATGTGTTGGTATGTGTTTGTGTGCCTAGCCATGATACCAGAAGAGGTATCCGGCATCGTTTTTTATACTGGTTTTGAGTTGAAGTTCAATTGTGGTATCATGACAACCTTAAAAGGCTGTTGCTTTTTTCATTTCGAAAAGGTTGAATGATGCCAATATGTCTGTAAGATTTCTGCACAGAGCCAAAAAGACACTAAAAAGGCAACAACCACTCCAGCCTCAGTCTGTTCACCCTGCTGCCATCTGGCAAACAATACAGAAGTATCTGCTGCCGTACCACCAGACTACAGAGCAGCTTCTTTCCATAGCTGTTAGACTCCTGAACTCATCATCAACACTCTATTGCATAGAATGGTTTGTTTTTATTTTCATTCTGTTATGTGGCCTAAAGGGTAAAAACATTTTTGTTGACAATGCTGTCGTTGTAAAATGACTATAAAAGAACCTTTACCTTTAAACGGGCGATGCAATAGCCACTCAATGCATAATCTACAGGAAAAACACTGATTTTAATACCAAATGTCACAGTTAGGGCCTGGCATCGCAATTCTATTTATACAACTGTGTATATATCTTTCCTTTGATCATGTTGGCTGTTTAATTCCAGTTCGGTTGGGCTGTTGGTTTGTGTTTTTATGGTTTGATGTCAGTGGTTGTTGTAGCTATTGTCACCTTTTAGATGACTTGTGAAAAATGCAAAATCAGTAGAAGGTTGGTAAGAAATTCATTACAATCAATTAGTTCATAATTTGTTAGATGTGATATTTGACAGCCATAGCCATGGTAATATCTACAGGATATAAATGTAAAACACGCCTCATGAAACAATGGAATGTTCAGTGGCTCTATCACTTCATTAAGCCTGTTACTTGGCTAATAGATGGCAGAAAAAGTCTTGACTTTGTTGAGCAGTTCATTTCTGCGTGAGCAGGTCCTCGTGTTTATTTAGCTTGATAAATGGAAACATGGAACTCATTACTGAAAATGCCTCGCAGACACTTGCTGAAAACCTCCATAACCCTGATAATGGTTCAACTGCTACAGTGCTGTAAGATCGGGCACAGTTTACTAAAGTGGACATGTTTACTACATGTACGCGATTATGTTGTTCTCAAGAGATCCTGTCACTAAGTTCACTGAAGAATAAAAGTTATGATATTTGCAGGCATAACATGTTATAAATAGGGAATTATCAGACCTGTTTTCGCCATAATATTGAGTTGGCAGCATCAGCTGTAAGTCCAGTACAGTAAACACTTCTACTGACATACAGTAGACATACGCCAAGGAATCAACAAATAAAGTTTGAGGGAAGTTTGTCTTAACTGACTTTTTCTGGCAGTTTTGTAAAGTAATTCATATTATTACTTATTACAAGAAAACAAACTTTTTTAACTTTTAAATTATTTTTTATTTTTTTACAAATATACAAGTCTTATCTTGTTAGTGTGAAGTCAGCAGTTTCCGTCCGTCAGCAAAAATGCTGAGGCACAATTAAATCCCTTCCACTCGAGTGGAAGCATTATCTTGGTTGCATGACAGCTTATCAGACCAGACACTGTATTAGGATGCCAAACAAGTATAAAGCAGCATGCTACAGGTTATTAAAACACAGACAGATACACAAGAAGGACACACACGGCAGCGAACGCACACACATACTGTACAAAAAAAGCAATCAAGCACAGAGCGAGAAAACTCATATTGGCATCTGGAGCATCGACTCCATCCAGCTATAATAACACTTAAAAAAAAAAAAAAAAAAAAGCAAAAGAGAAGTGAAAAGCTCAGCAGCGGGTAAACAGTAATTTGCTGCAGTATTTTGTACACAGAGAGCTCAATCAATAGCTCAGTGCCATGCTGTGTGGCATAGCATCTTGGAAATGCAGTCATACGTTGTTGGTGCGAAGGATTAGCTGCTTATGAGGTGTAAAAAGTTAATGAGGAGGTTTTTCTGACCTGATTAGGAGTTGGGGAAGAAATTTTTGTGACCTTGTGGTTTATCCCCCCTTATGTAGTGTATGCACAGTGAGTCTTTCAGAGGCTAATTTGAAGAGATAATAAAGAGTAACGTGTAATGGCAGCAATTTGAGGCTGTCTCTATAGATCATATGATCATTACACACTGTTTGTGTAAATGTAGTGAATGTAGTAAGAGGGTTTTATACCCCATAGAGCAGCTGGAAATGATTTGTTGTTGCTTCTATGTCAGACACAACAGTTATGAGGCTTCAGTGATGAGTTAGTAGACAGTGGAGGTCAGTTATAGGACACTCAAAACTTTGCTATTGTTCAGTATGACCAACACAGGAGGATACTCCACTTGGAGGCAGGGGGGGAGGGGAGGGAAGCTGAGGGGGAGGGGTTCTGAAATGGTTCTGCCCACCTTGGTAGTCACTGTGAGGAGGGGCTTCCCTTCTGATGACGCCTTACTTGGTATCTCCTTCAGGACCATGGCAACAGTCTTATCTGCAGCCCTAGAGTCTTTCCCCTACAACAGTGAGATCAACAATGACTTGTGTCAGGACAGTTGGACAACTCAGTGCTTTTTGCCCCCGTCCGGGGCATCTTACAGAACAGACTTTACTTTATGATGATGGGGCTGTCTACGGTAACACAACATCGACTGAAGACATTTCCACAAGACTATGGCAATGAAAAGAGGGTCACTGCACAATGTGGAGGGTTGACTGTGGACAGTGATGAGCATGGCTGTCCACAGCAAAAATTTATCCAGTACTAATGAAGACAGAATATCATACAGAGCTCATTACATGGACCACGCTATTACACTAAGAATCATGTACAGTGTATGGCGGGTGAACGTTCATGTCTACCGGGCAGATGATGATAATGTACATCCTGTTGTGATGACTGTAAAGCTACATTAGGCGTGTTGGAATCACAAGATCAGAGGTGATCTAAAAGTCCTTCAGTACTGAAAAGTAAAGCCGTATCATGTGTAAACTGCAGACATTTCTCCTGTTGTCAAGCTTAGCTGATCTGTGAAGCTTTTCACAGAACTTGTGAGGAATAGAAGAGGATATCCTAGCAATCGTTTACCATATGGCAGTCGATCTTGTCCTCTGCTCGGAGGGTAAGGCGTTAGCTGCTCACTGTTGCTAGCTGCTCACTGTTGCTAGCTGCTCACTGTTGCTAGCTGCTCACTTTTGCTAGCTGCTCACTGTTGCTAGCTGCTCACTATTGCTAGCTGCTCACTGTTGCTCACTGTTGCTAGCTGCTTTTTCAATCTCCAGCTTGTGTTTCGCAAGCATAACTCAACATCTAAATGTCACACACCTGTCCCATATGGACATTGGGCGCTATTGCTGCGTTTGATGGCTCCTTAGAGGCAGAACAACAATGACGCTCCTTCTGCTAAGGATTAATAAAGGCACAACTTGTGTGGCTTGAACAGGCTCTGTAAAAGTGGGTCCCAGACCTGTTTAACTGCCTGCTTACCTGTACTTGCATTCTAGCATAATAATGAGTGTGTCCATACATATTCCTGATCCACAGGTGGTGTTAACTAGAAAGGGAATATAGTAATGCTTTAACAAAGGTGTGAATATAAAGTAACGGCAGTTTTGCAAAGGCTAATGTGTGCTCCACAAGTTTTAAACTGTTACCTCTGGGGGAATAGCAGAACATGACATATACCAATTAGCATACCTGATGCTAAAATGTAATTGTCAGGTGCATTACTGACATAGGAATGGTGTGCGGCACACACTGCAGCTACACTTTGGGCTTCCGGCCCTCTAATATAATATAATATGATATAATATAATATAATATAATAAAACATATTACATTTCTGTAAAAATAACTGCCAATCAATCTTCTATTTTTATTTATTCTCACTTTCTCGTAAAATACATTTAAATCAATATTGGCCATCAACTGTAACTGTGACTATAACAAACACAAAGAGAAGCAAGAGCGAGTCGTGTTAATTATTAAGTTGCACTTTCTGCTTAGTTATCCTCAGACTGTTGTTTGGCGTTCATACAAGTTTGCTGGTCAAACACAGAAGAACAAACCAAATAGTTGGTTACTTCATTGCTGCACCACAAGAAGTGATAAGATCACAGTCTAAGCTTGGACCCGGTCTGTGATGTGACTCCTCACTGTACCCAAATGTAACCTCCAAGCATGTACACATCCACTCTCCGTCTACCACCCACATCCCCTCACGAAGGAAGAAAACTGTGCAGCGCTCCTCCGATAATTGCTCGGTCGACATTACATAACAGTAAAAATTGATTACATAATGGGTCAAATTGATTCTGCCGGGTCATTGTCATCCTTTTCACCTTGAGTTTATGGCAGAGACCCGACAGCGGAAAACCACCGGCTTCCACCTCAGACATTCACTCACTCAACAATCATTTTAAGAACACAGATGTTGCAGAATCTGAATCGTCACGCATTTCTTGTCTTACTCCTGATGCTAAAGTTGCTGACCAGAGAGAAGATCCTGCCGTTCATCATCTTCAGTGAAACTGCCTTTTTCAGACTTAGCATGAAACCCATGCTGGAGGCCTTTAAGCTGGATCTTATTAGGGCTTTTAACATTTCCTCTTGCCAGAAAAATGAATAAGGCCATTTCCCTCACTGATTTCCTCAACTGATCATGTCACAAAATGCATGTGCCGGGCCCTGGGGGAGACTTCCTTTGAAAGCTTAATGCTCCTAATAAAGTCCCAAAAGCCACCTGCGCCCACTCTCTACTCTCAATCTGTATAAATGAGCAACACCCGTCGCCAAGACAATGCCAGAAGCAGCGTTAACACAGCCAGAGATTATTCAGAAAAGCTCTTAACATGTGTTTTTTAGTTTGTTTTGCTTTCTCTGAATGGAAGATGACACAGTCTGAAAAGTGCTAAATGCTCCTTCTGCGCCGTATGTGCAGGTACGTGCGAGCCAACAGTGTCGAGGATGTCTTCCACCAGGCACGCAGGCAGCTTGTGTTGGTTTACAGTCTTGGCTGGCCTGCTGTGTTGTTTTGTGTCAACTTTTGCTTAAGTGGCTCTCACTTTTTCGAGGCCTAAATACAGATACGTTTGGCAGAAAACTGCTATAAATAGCTATCGAGAAACTTGATAGTCTTGTAAAGAAGATGATTATGCTCTGAAAATAAGAGAGAGAGATAATAAGAGCGAATAGAGGCTTCTTTTCACGCCGCCAAAGACAGAAATATGAATTATTGTTTTCCTGTAAGAACATCTGATTTCAATGTTCTGAGATTAATGAAACAACTGTAACACATTTTCATTAAATGGTTTGCCTCCCTCATACAGCAGCCTCTGACTAAGGATCCCGTCACCTCGGGGCTGTTTTGCAAGATAGAATAAATAAAAAAAACAAATTATCCACAGTAGATGAGATTGACCACAGCATTATGCAAACAGTTTAATCAAATCATTAGGTGCTGCTGGTGGCAGAGGAAATAAATGCTGCTGTTTTTCTCAAGGCTCACAAAATTAATTTACATACTCCCAGCCGCTACAGCACGTTCATCACTACCAAGTAATGCATTCGCAGGGAAAATGTCGTTCTGCACAGGCACTCTCGTCTGGAGGATTCACAATCTTTATGAGATTTTCACAGGCAAGTTAAAACCAGAGAATTTAGCTGTCGTGACATAAGTCTGGAGAGAGTTTGAGCCACATCTATTTGTGCGGAGAGCATCATTACTTGAAAATCAACAGCAACTTTTCGTTCATGCTATAGCAAAAACAAATCATTTAAAAGAAATAAAAAGAGAGAGACACTTCTGACTCAGCAGAACGTTAAAGCTTCTAAGTCACGAGTTTGGTTTGTAGCTGCCACATACATTATGTCTGACAAATTGTTGCAGACCTTTGTATTTACGACAGGGGTGTTGCCCTCAGAAACTGTGGGGGGCGCCAAACTGCACAAAATGTCAATTTCTACATAATGCTGCTTTAAGTCTTTAATCAGTTTTTTTTTAATACTCTCCTGTCACTCACTCCTCTCACACTTGTGCCCAGCTGCAGTCATTATCTGGGGCTGTCAGTCACATCAACCACAGGTATCCAAAAGCACAATGACACACCTTTACTATCATCTCGCTGCCGTATATTTAAATATGATTCACCAACACAGAGCCCTCGCAGATTCACCAGCTTCATCAGTTTCATCAGCCTACCAGTCTCAGCAGAGTCATCAGACACCACCTCTACCTCCATGGGGGTATTTTTCTTGCACCCTTCAATCAAAAAAATGATATAATCTGCTGTAATAAACTTGTTTGAGTTGTTTGTCCTGCTTGACATGAGTCGGTTTACCTATTTGCCAATAAATCTA
Source organism: Diplodus sargus (assembly GCA_903131615.1). NCBI lineage: Eukaryota > Metazoa > Chordata > Actinopteri > Spariformes > Sparidae > Diplodus > Diplodus sargus. The sequence continues at coordinate 4,836,903 of CAEMYA010000103.1, forward strand.
ACATGAAAAGTCAATATATTCCTCTGTATTTATGTTTTGCACTACTGTAAACTAGCGTCAGTTGAGGCAAAACCCTGATGATTCTTGTTTTAACATTAACAACAACCAGTAACATTACTGCCTTCATCTGTTAATTCATAGGCGCCATATCTGACCGAGATCACATCTCTGCTCATGACCTGGCTTTAAAGATTGAGTTGATAAGATTGGAGAAATTGCAGAGAGCAAGCTCAATTTTGAGCGTCATCTGAAGAAAAGCTGGCACCCTCCTCTTCATGCCGCCCCACAGCAACTGCTTCCAAACACAGTACACTACGTGACAACACTGACACTGACTGACCTGCAGCTCTCCCTGGCCGATCAGGAGATACATGTGAATCTGCAGTCTAGCGGGCCTGGGTTAATCTGTTTGACACAAGATTTAAAATCAAAAGGCAAAGACAATTTTACAGACATTTTCACAAACAAAACAAAGGATACCTCTAAAATCGGATTACCAACTCTTTGTTTTAATGCGTGAACTCTGCGTGAGACCAAATCTGATGACCTGTGATACCCCCACCCAACAGTTTACACATGATGAACATCAGCTAGTGCCTTCCACAATTAGTTTTACGTTTAAGTTTTTGTGCTACCTCGTATTACACCCCACTTTGGCACTTGCACTGTTAATATTTTTTCTTTTGTACATTATTCATTTCAGCTTCTGTCAACAGTATTAATGAACTGAACAGGCGTTAAAATCTCTCCAGCGCTGCATTGCATCCGAACAAACGTGGCTCTGAGTAATGAGGTGTAAAATTACGTTTTTAATGCCGACTCACTATATTGTACAATCTTTTGTGGCATTCACAAGGCAGTAATGAAATAGTCTATATTGAATTTAACGTGTCATTGCTTCAACACAAAGAAATCAAGTGTGTCACCAAACACTTTGGACTTGAAATGCTGTTTTCAGGAGAGAGGTTGAAGGGTCGAGTCTGGACACGGGATACATCACAGGAGCGTAACAGTAACCTTCTCTGGTATGAAAGGGTGAACACAGGTTCCTGTTCCTGTATCATGGCTTATTATAGTGACACTCCATAATTTACTCTTCTCAGAAGACTACTCCCCTCTCCATTAATTCTCCATTAAATTTTCATTGTATCGATCTTAACCATGGTTTGCTAAGTAAAGAAAATAAGTAATTTTAGGGTTAGGATTGTCTGAACAAGAAAAAGTTTGTCAAGACTGTCTGCTTTGATGTTTTCCACAAAGGAAACCTGAGGAAAAGAGAAAAAATCATTATTTAAAGTTGTCCTGTCAATGTCCGTAAAATAAAAGTAGTGGTCCAATTGGATTGAGGTTTTTCTGTGGGACTAAAAAGCACTTATCTAATGAATCTTGGACTGCACACTTGCCTCATTCTTCATAGTTGATGTAAAAGATGAATGTCACGAGGGATCACTTACTGCTCAAAGTCAGGGCTCCTCGCTGTTGATCTGTTTTATGATGTTCAACTGGTGACATTTAAGTCCTGCAGTATACAACAGGAGATTCTTACCTACAAGATCTATTTTATAGCCAGCAGGAGATAATAGCCTTCGATACAGTATAAAACTCTGGTTCCAGACAGGTAAAAAGACATACCTGACAAAAAAAAAAAAGTAAATAAAAAATAAAAAATCAATCACAGGAACCGATATTTGTTTATATTGTCTCACATATATTATCGGAGGTCAGGTATGAATGTTGAATAAGGAAAACACATCGGTTCCCCTGCTGTATTGCACTGAGGACAATCTGTTCTCCAGGTTGGCCACATGCTCCTGTATCAGCTGGCCGTGATGCTGGCTCTGACCTCGTGCGTGATTCACTCGTGGCTTCAGAGAGACACCACAAACAATAGCTGTGATGTCTTTCTGCGGATGGGAAATGTATCACAGTCAGGTATGAGCACACAATACAGTGAGCTGATGTACAGTGGTTAATTAATGAGTAGATGTAATGTACCACACTTAGGCCAATTAATTATTTTAAATGTAATGACAATAACTTAATTTAGACAAAATAAGAGACACTAGTGGGGTGCTTCAAAATAACAGCTCACCTGCAAAACCTCTGGAGGAGTAGCTTTAAAATGCCACTGACTCTCACCCTCTCTCTGCTCTGGTCCTTTCCAAAAGCACCCCACGTTCCTGGTTTTGGTGATATTGTCCTGACGAGTCTACCTTTTGCTTTGTTTTGCATTTGTCAACATCTGCACACACATTCTTCACCCGTGCACATCATACACAACTGATTGATTTCCACATCCCATGTTGTAAATATCAATACCCTCATTTAATTTGGTCTGATTTGGTTTGATTTGATTTAATAAAGCACACAACCACAATGCTGTCTACCTATTTGTTGTGACAAAGCTGTTATTTTAAAGCAAATAAGTCATATAATGTTGCTTTAATCTAAAATGATATATCAATTTAATGAACTGATAAAAAAACATTTTTGGACTTTGACAAAATATATGTGCTTGTTGCTACAGTGTTAGTTTAGAGCAGAGGGTCCCCAGGTGGAAAACAAGGTTAGAAATCAGAAAAAAAGACATTCTGCTACACAGGCTTTTCTAAAGTCTGTGCCTTTTTTTTGTAAATGACTCTCTCTGGTCGGTCACAACTGGTCATACATATGCAAACAGGCAGTGATGTGTTTTATGGGGTTACAAGCCAAGAAACTTCAGAAACAACTGGGAAAGAGCAGCTTTATACCAAAAACAAGTAAAAGCACAACAGTGTGCCTCCAGATCTAGAACTTCAGCTGTGCCACTCTGTTCACTGTGAGGGAAGCAGATTTGTTTTTCAGCAACAAACAGGCTGATAATTGTGTTTCTGCTGGCTCTGCTGGTAGGAAATACCAGTAATAACCCTCACAAACACACATGTGCACTTATATGGAAACGTATGCAGAGTCAGACACATTTAATTACAACGGACACACACACACACACACAGTGGGTGATTCAGTCTGGTGCTGAGGCTCAGTGCGTTATAGGATCCTTAACACTCCAGATATTAAAGCCAATAACCCACTCCCAATAGTGGTAATATTCCGGCTAAGCTATGCTAATACCTATAAATGTTACCGAGGGTCTTCAGTTTTATTGCTTCCATTTCAACTGAAGTGGCTCATGAGGAGGTTTTCTATCAGCGTGACATTTCCTGCCACTGTTTATTGGCTCTCACACACTTTATGGGGATGGCTTCTTATAATGAATGGATGGCAGCACACATAATGTGTCACAGAAAACTGCAACCCAATGTGGTCTCGAAAAATAATTTATTGTTATTGTGCTTACAGCTGCTCATACATCACTGTCCAGATCTATTGGCCTGTACAGCGATAGTCCCGGCCGCTGTGTCACGTCAAAGACTTTTTGTCGATGACAGCTGATACAAATTTACATTCTAGTACAAATAAGTGCCCTCTACGCCACGTCTGGTGTCCTGAGGGTATATTTAGTACCCACTCATGTTCCCATAGTGGTTTATAAAGACTTGAAAAATGTGACATTGAGTCATTGTCGACCAATAAATATGCCTGAGCACTAGACATGATCCAATCATCAAAGCCCAAGGCAGCTTCAAGGCACATTCAGGATCACAGCAAGCCACGTTTTTGTTTGTGAAGTAATGTTCTTTTGTGCCCTCAGCAAAATTAGCTTATTTAATTGCATCTATTCTAATGTGAATATAATTATAACCCTGAAAAACAGCACAGCGGATTTATTACTCATCTCTAATCAGTTTTTTTGATTCCTTGGCTACCTTTTTTTCTCCATAACAAAAGTGCAATTAAGGCCACAGAACTAATTAGAGGCATGGGAGACTGCAGCAAAGTTGTTGGTTTTTAATTGTCTCTTGTGTGCAAATAATGTCCTCAAATG
>CAEMYA010000103.1:4842215-4858077 GCA_903131615.1 Diplodus sargus
GAGAGGCATGGCAGCATACTGATTGTCAGCATGTATCAGCTTTGTTTACATTTTGTTGACTCTGTGCCATGAACTCTGTGAATAGTTACTACTGTCTTAAGAACTTAATTTGAGAGACTTAATGGAGTTTCCAGTCTACTGACCACCCAAAGCACTGAACAACAGTTGTCACATTCAACCATTCACACACACAGACATACTCTGATGGCAGAGGCTGCCATGCAAGGTGCCCACTAGCTCATTAGAAGCGATTTGGGGTTTAGGATCTTGCCCAAGGATACTTCACCATGCAGCCGGGGGATCCAGAGATCGAACCACAGACCTTCTGATTAGTGAATGACCTGCTCAACCTCCTGAGCCACAGTGGCCTTATCTGACTGATGATTATGTGGGTAATCTTCACAGTCTTAACAACAAACAACTATAATCTTTTCATTATGCGGCAGAATCTAAATCAGTCACACACCTCTCCTATTGATACAGAAGAGTCATGTATTCTAACCAGCTGTGTTTCATGTAAGTACATCAGCACTGGTTTGTAAGTTCAAAAGGGACATTTCATCCCAAAATCTAAAAATACATAATTTTCCGTCACTCAAGAAAATCCACAGACATTGTTGTGTGTGCATTTGAATGTACTAACCTATACGATAACGCCGACAGTATAGCTGTGCAGAAGGTGATATGGTGTAGTTTGGTGGAAAGAAAATAGTAGCCACATGCAACTGCTCAAAACAACATTATCTTGAGGAGTTATATATGGATAAGGATATGGGGTAACCATCCCATTAAGGAAGGGTGTGACTTTTGTTACATTTTTTTGTAACATCAACTTCCTGGTATCTCGTACAGCAGCTTAAAACAAACAGGAAGGATTATGTTCAAATACTGTTCAACTTTGCCCTGTTGTGAATGTCAGCAGGATGCACACTGAATTTAATAGAGCCCATAGGACCAACTATAAAACCAAAATCCACTGACAAGCTGTTATTTTTACACATGGCTGAAAAAACTATTATCTGCAGCAAATAATTTGTTAACTTACGGCAAATCTGACAATGCTTATCTTACAAACAGCCCCGGATTTATTAGCCAATACTTAATTGACTACCAGATCCACAGTAACTGTCCACTCCTAGATTTATGTACAGGGAAATAATTATTCCACTGATTCTCTGTAAACCTAATTTCTGCACAGCACAACTGAATATATTTCATTATATAAAGGATCTGCCTCGACAGAGGTTTCACAAAAAATGAAGTGACACTCTGGGAAAGGCAGAGGACTGTAATGCTATATAATGGGGATAGATGGTGGAAAACCGTCCCCGTGGGTTTACAGGCTGCCGCTCCCGAGGACAGCTGAGCAAATACGGCTTAAACAGAAATCAGTGCAAAGGCATCAGGCCGTCTAGTGTGTGCCAGACTATTATGGCCCAAACACCCACAAACACACGTCTGACTCTTCACACCATTAAGAATCACTGCAGTGAGCTACTGGTCGCTACGGCTGAGGTGCCAGTGGCCGCTGCTGTTTTCACACTGACAAACTTGGAAAGGTGCCATGGTCAACAATTGACTTTTTTCATTAGGGGTGTTGACAGATGCAGATCACATATAAGCCTCTTTGGAGATCAGCACTGACTCCACAAATGTATTTAAATGCTCAAGATTTCAATCGCAATCGTATCTCTGTCAGGCCAAAAGTTTAAAAATCGTCCCAACAGCAATATCATATAAGAATAGGCTGATGATGACAGGACCGTGGGCAACCATTAGATTTCAACTCAAAGATAGGCAATACAGAGACGAGTATATATGATATATAAGTGTATCAAGTTTTTTAAAAATACTAGTAAGCTGAATGAAAGGTATGACTAAACACACCTAGACCATCAACAAGAAGCTATAACTGAAATATCAACAATTTTCCACAATCTTTCTTTATGAAAAAAACAATAACTAGTGATTAAACTTATAAATCAATATTCACCAATCTATATTGGCTAATCCAGTGTTCAATTCAGAGAGAAACATTTCCAGCAAAGATAGTTTTCATCCACCCAAGGGCTACAGGCATGAGAGAGCTTCTAGTTCACCCAAAATATGGCCAAACTAGAATGGCACTCATTGGAGTGCATACCTCTGTCAAGGCACAACAGGCCTCTTTAATTTAATTAAGCTGATCCAATATTGAATAAAACATATTCAAACCCACTAGTTCCAGGGGTACGAACCAACCAACAAACCAACCAACCAAAGAAACAACTCAACAACCAACCAAACAGCCAACCAAACAAGGCAAAACAACATTTCCAGTATATGCAACTTTAAATGCAAGATGAGGCTGATGTGCAAATGTTTTTTAACGCATACAAAACAGTTACTTAAGGGAAAACTGTGTTACATCAGATAATATGTAAGGATGTGAGGCTGTAGCACGCAGAAGATGCAGTAGCCTTGAGCTTTAGCATGCTGGTGTTACTTTACACGGATGCCAGTTTAAACCCCAGGCCGTCTGAAGAAAGTTTGGAACAGGAAACTTTCTTACATACAAATAAACAACTCTATTAGTGTTAAATATCTGTTTCCATAAAAACAACAACAAATAGCTGTCTGATAGGCCAATAACTTCTAAAAGTAATACACTGAATTTCTGAGTTGGTTACAAAAGAGAAGAAAGACGAAGAGAAAAACACTATCAACTGATCTTCAGAGCAAAGTAACAGTGCGTGACTTGCACAGCATCTCAATGCCATTCTGACCTTTTAAAAGGCAGTTAGGTTTTAAAAGTGTAAGTCTCCCCAGCAGAGCTGACATCACATTCTGTAGAGCAGTGAGTGCAATGTGCTGTGCAGTTCATCACTGGTGAAAACATCTGGACACCTGCCATCACCACTCTTTAATCCGGTCACACACCGCTGAAAACCTCATAACTTTTTTGTTATTAGAACCAAAAAATATTAATCAATACTCTGCATATTCATTAAAAAAAGGTGACAAGGGATTATAAGACCCATTGTATGAAAATAAATAATTTACGGTCGGTGTGAAATGGTTGTTTTGGATCCACACATTAACAGAAAATGGGGCCTTACACGGTACATATGTACGGTACACAGGACAGTAGTTTAACATTTGTGACAACAGACAAACAGTTTTATTGAATTCAGAACAGGAACAAAATTAACAGATAAAAATATACACTTTAACTGGATGTCCGGTGCTGTATAAGACCCCTTATTAAGGATATTGTTGTTCTGCAATTAAGATTTAAAACACTCAAAAATGTCTCCAAGTGAGCTCATAATACACAGATTGTTGTTTGCTTGAAAAGTGCATGGCAGACTTGAACTTGACTTGATTAGGGTAATCAAGAATGATTCACATGAATTAACAATAAAGCTCAGGCAATCAAATTTGGCACCACTTTGTCTTTTCCTTTTTTTGGTTGAAATAGAATTTAGTCTGCCTGAAAAATGCCTGATTGAGTGCTGAGCAGCTGAACTAAAAGAATAATCACTGGAAGGCAAAATAAAACTTCTTATGCCATCAATGTTTGTCTCCTACAGTCTCTCCATAGATCACTTCTCACTATTAATCACTCTATTGATTATTGATTGATTATAACATCTTAATCTGATATTGCAGATTTATGAGCCCAACCCTCATGTGTATATCTGTCGTAGACAGTATATATTAATACAATTATGATTCTATTCTCTTGTTTTTGCACACGGTGGACATATAAAAGGCTGTAAGCCAGCATCAGACGAACATACAGACACACATAAACACTGCGAGTGAATGACTTCAAACTCTGCTGTGTTGAACATGGTTCGGCCTGAGACACAAAATATACTTTAAAGCCGATTGCTCCATTGTCCACTGTACAGGGGTTACCATTTCAAAAGTACAGTCACGTGTGATCAGACAGAAAGAGTCCAGAGAGTTTGAAAGTTCAAACAAAGTGTGATGAAGGTGCTCTTTGGTAGAGGAACGCAAAAGTTCAAAAACAGAAAGATCCAAGGCAAAGAGTTTAAAGTTTAAAGCTGTTTGAGCTGCCTTCGGTCTTTGGTCGAGATATGACTGCAGGTCAAAGGTCGGGGGGTCAGGAGGACACTGCGAGAAGATCACCTGTCTTATGCGAGCGTGAACTGAAACAGGGGTGCACCTTATTAGAATACCAGCCAGCTGACGAACCTCAACATGATATGTGTGTTAACCCACCAGGATGGTAGCGATGTGAGTGTATAATCCCAGCAGATACTGTCGGCTCATGCTGAAACATGAACATGAAACACAGGCTGCTGCTCATAAAACATTAACACTGGATCACAGAGCATGTAAAAAGCATGTCAATTTCAACTGGGGCCGTACAAGGATCCGCCTCTCGGGGCATCCTACACCCGAGGATGTATGTTTGAATCATTAATATGTATGCTCACTGGACACTGTATCCACTTGGCTGAAGGCACTTGTGACAGAAGCGGCTCAGGAAGCGCCGGCATTGGTGTAAAAAGTGGCCGGTGGCATTCATTAAAGACAGCTTCAGGCACCTCCCGGTCGGAGTACTCACATGAGATGTTTTTTGGCGGTTGAACATTTCATTAGCTGGAATCCGATTTGGGAAGAAAAAAAAACGCAAGGATTGTGCTGAGGCTTCAAGTGTGCTTGGTTGGGCACTCTGAGTAGTGGATAATGCATTCCTCTTTCTCATTAGAACTGCATATATTAACATGTTTTATATTGTGTAACTCAGGCTACTGATATACGTAGGGCAGCAATTACGCAGATCTGACTGTAGGTACAATACATATAGTCAAAGAACGGAAAAGAATGGTATTTAAAATAAATTAAACTATCGATCATCCATATGTATGATAATATTTCCAAAGAAGCATTCCTGGCGTCTGTATGGCTTCAGTGCTGTGTTTTAGTTTGCTAAGTGTCACTTGCATAAGTGTCAAGCTTGTGTTCACACCTTCTCAGATGGTCTGCTGTGCTTTCTGTTCTCCCAACATGCTCTTCTTTCCTCTCACCCCCCTGAAGGTGTATGGGTTCTCTAGAGACGACTTTACCAGCAGGCACCATGGCAGCAGCTTTGTTTTGACTTCCACTCCTCTTCTGAGCAGGAGAAGATCGATTCTTTCTTTGGACTCTTTAAATTACTCCTGATGTCCACCGTTGCAGGAGTGAGATTGAATGATACAAGTCTGTCCACAGCTTGCAGCTCTGATCCTGTTTTGGGAGAACCCAGCGATGCTTCTTTATGGTCATGTCAGCCTCAGGGACAGGGAACAGGGTTTCATGTGAGCAGCCATGACTGAATAGTCAACACATATCTGCCTATCATCTGTTTATCAAGCCTTTTGAATATAGCACACACGAGTTCCTTGTGTCACCTTGCCATCAGCTCCACACATTATGAGCTTCTCAGCGTGTCCCTGCTGTTCTTTTACCTATTTTGAATAGCTGCAAATGACACATCAGAAACAGCTTCGAAAAAGGGAGCGCTGCTCCTTTTGATTGACAAGTTTATTAAGTTCGACCTGGGAGAATGGCTCCCCGTCAATGCAGCTGTAATGACAAGAGGGATATTACACAAGACACGTGTTATCCGGCTAAATAAATTCCAGATAGCTTGCTACAACGAGGAAATCACACATCCCGAGGTGGTTGTCCTTTGATTAGCCTCAGATCAGGTCTTGAGAGGGGCTCCTTCCTTACAGCTGCACAACATGCAACAGCATTTACTGTACGTTCCTTACAAAACAAAGCTTATTTACCCTCTGCTCTTTCCCCATTGCCATCTGGACCCCTCTCTCTAATGTTAGACAACGTGACCTTTCTCTGCCACGATACTGCTCCAGCTTCATTGTGCATCAGGTCATCAATTGTGTTTGTGGTTACGGTCAAGGTTAGAGACTCCCTCGTTGCCTCATTTGTTTCATCATTGTTGGTTGGTTTGTCAGCCAGATAACAGAAAAAAAACCAAACAGATTCACACAAATCTGTGATATAGAATTGATCTCGGCCCAGAACAGACTCCATTAACTTTTGATGCAGATCCACAAAAAGACTCACTTTTCATTAATTTCTCTTTATAGATGCTGATGAAACAAATATGGCCTATTTAGGAGCCTGGTATCTATCAGCAAATGGGATGAAAATAGAAATTCTAAAATGTTTGAATTTATATTGAATTAGGCTTGATTGAATTAAAGGGTTCTGTTGGGCCTTGGTGATGGTATGCGCTCTTCTTAGTGCCATTATAGTTTTTATGTGGAAGAGACACCAATATCAGAAAAATCTAATGCTTTGCAGTCAGCGGGAGAATAAAAGGAATAAACTAATTTAAAAAAAGTTATCAACAAAGAGGACAGAAAATATGGAGAAACTCTTGATGCTCAGCAGGAAGACGTGCTCATAGTTTTAAGAAACAGAAAAAAAAACATTAGTGGCACAAACTTACTACGAAATGAAATAATAGTATGAGTGGTGGGGGAGACACAATGTCCCTTTCTAGTCTACACCAGACAAACAAGCAGTCCATGCTGGTTTTGGTGACTAGATAGAATTAACTTTTCAAAAGAACACAAATAAGCTCAAGCAAGGCTAATTCCAGGAGGTCTGCACCTACACTGAACTAACTTCCAAACTAGTTCCTGAAGCAATGAGAAACCCTCATCGACACCTTATTCAACATGCTACAACCTGAGTTTGCTGTAAAGGCCATTAGATGCTCTCACATCCTGTTTGCCGATTTGGACCCATGCTGAACTAGCAGCTAAGATAGATGGGAACTCATGTAAAAAACATTTTGGCAATTAAAGTTGAAAACCAGCAATAAATTATTACTTCATGCATACATCTTTAAATTAAGTTGTTTTTTGATTAGCAATGTGAATGATGCCAGTCTGAATACTGACATGCCCACCCCTTGCTAGCATAACAGGCCAATGTGCAGCCTACTCTGAAAAGGCATGGGTTAGCATTGGGATGATAAAACTGCAGTACCCCCACACATGAGATCAAAAGAGCAAAAAATGCATTTTTAAAAAATGCTTATTTTCTCCCCTGCATTATGGCGATACCTAATGAAAGCCTTCTAAAGGGTACACTGGCTTATACCGTGTTATTATATTGAGTTTATTGTTCATTTCCCAGAAGGCCAAATGCCCCAGCAGCACAGCCTGACATAAGCAGAGTCTCCATTTCAGCTGTGAAGCAAACATCAGTGAGTCAGTCCTCCCCTTAATCATTCTTTGTACAGTAGCTACAGACCACAAACACACCAGCCATCTGTGGGTTTCTGAGGGAAGTGGCGATCTTGTGAAATAACAGCAATTCAGCAATTCCTCATGTGAATTCGCTTCTCGCTGCACTCTGTCGGCCAAGACTAATGATATGCAGTGCGGGCATGTTTTATTTTAAACAACGCACCTGCTCTGAATGTCTCAAAGAGCAGGTGTGTTGTTTTCATGTAGCCTATTTATGAAGCAGTAATTTATACATTGCTGATGGAATTAGGACGCCTCTTATTTTCTGTTTGATTTTATCAATGAATTAATTGTTGAGTGTCTCAGTATTCCTCCTTTTAAATATTAGTGTGCTTTGAGGTGGGTCAATGACGATCTTCAAGAAGCTCTGAACGACACAGTTTTACTAGCCGATCTGCAAATTTGAACAGTCAAATTTCAGAAGCTCACACTTCCCTGGCGTCATATTATATTTGTTTTACTTTTCAGTCACATTAGCTGTGTGGCTCCAGGGATGGCAATGCCATTTGGGTGATCCACCACTTCGGTCCTGAATGAAATATCTCAACAACCATTACATGGGTTTACACGAAACCTTGCAACTATTTTTAAAATCACTTGGTACAGACTTTCATGATGTTCCAGGGATGACGTCTACTGAGGTTGGGGTTGATCTGACTTTTTCTCTAGTGTCACTTTGAGGTTCACATTTTTTACTTTTCTTCGCGACACATCTTAACAACCACCAGATGGACGCCTTGACATATGACATATGATTCAACTTATGGCTTTGAGGGATTTTCCTTGCTTTTTCTCTTGCAGCCTGGTGGAAAAGTCAGGAAAAGATGAGATGCTATAACGGACCCCATACAGTCTAAAAGAGGACTTCTCAAGCAAAATTAAAATTAAGGGAAAGTTATGGTGTGGAAAATCAAAGCTGTTGTTTAAAGTCACACAGGAAGGCAAAGTGAAAAGCCAGTTATATGGAGAGGGGGGAGACCTTTGAATATGGGGACAGGGGCACACATTTTTATACAGGCTTTCTTGGAAGACATTCATCGTGACGTGTCGGCTGTTCACATGTATAAATGCAGAAAAAAGTTTTGCCGAGATTGAAAAAAAGAGAGAAGTTCAAACGCTTGCTCCTGCTCACAGCCGGCCAACCACAGTGTGAAGTATTGGACCATCAGACGAGCACCTCTGAAGGAGTATACCGGCCCCTTCAGTCAGGTAATGAGGATGGTACTATTGGCCCCCATGGTGCAACATCCTATGAATGATAATACACAAGGTTCTTGTTTACTTCATAACTTGTTGGGAAGTATGATATGGTAAGTTCAGATTTTGTGTTCAATTATCTAATCATCTAATCAATTAGCTTTAATTATTTTGTGCTGACAACACTGTCTGTCTTGAGTTGAGAACCTGACTTGACTTAATCATTTCTAAAAAAAAAAAGAAGAAAGAAACTCATCTGTCTGATTTGACTCCACTGAAAGCAGACAGGTTTGGATCAAGTAGAATCAAGTCCGATGCGGATCTCAGTTTACATCTGTCATGAGTCAGAGGCCAAACAAAAAAAAAGTAATCTTTCTGATTTGATAGAGAGGAGCCTGATGGACAGAAACAACCTGGGAGGACCAAAAGAAACTAATGAATAAATGAATTCATCCTGACATTATCCGTGCTGCTGTGATCAAAGAAGAGCATTTTTAATCATAAAACATCACACAGTCTCTCCTATTCGCCTCATCTATTTCAAGCAAAGGTGCTTGACCTCAACTACCATTAACTGACCCAACTCGTCCATTCCCCTCATCAGCGCTCGGGAAGACCTGCGGGGCTCCTGTCAGTGCTGAACTTGGAGTTGTAATTCATGCGGCAGCAGCAGCAGCAGCACAGCCACCAGCTGGAGGGGTAATAAAAGAAGCTGAGATTATAGTTCTGTTAGAGTGCTTTGTCTTCTCTGCTGCTGAAATGCTGCCGCAAATCTCTCACTATAATTAACCTATAAGGGAGAAGAATGAGGGGGAGGGCAGAGCCAGATCAAATTTCAGCCGACTTTCTTCACTTTTCCACCTCTGTTTTATCAAAGTTTTGCAAGTTGAAAACGATCCTAATTTAATTCTTTTTTCCATTTTCATTTAGAATTATTCCAAACCTGTTCTCCAGAAAATTACTTTTAAAAACTACTTTCTTTTGCCAAATACATTTTGCCAGAAATGTAATTTGACAGTGTTGGTTGGTCTGATGGTACACCACTTATGTCCTAAAATACCTCAACACCTCTTAGATGGATTCTGTATTGGACTCTGTACTTCTGACATACGTTCATGCTCCCCTGAGGATGAATTCTAATTATTTTGTTGAACCCAGTTTTCCCACAGCTCCTTGAAATCTTTGCGAATGTGAGTGAAAAATCAAGGACGTAACAGCTTTTGGAAATTGACATAAACAGACATGGGTTATTGAAAGAATTCATATATTTTGAGCAACTACTAGAAATTAAAGTTATTTTTTTACTTTTTGACTTAAACAGACTGTATTTAATTTCTGCTGTAGCGTGGGATCATGGGAGATGTTGTCTTCATTGGTACACTCCACCATTGCAGATGAAAGTCTCTCCAGGACACAGGCAGAAACGATCACGAACAAGTTAATGTCAGATATCATACATGAGAGTGACAGTGGGGCCTTGATGGCGAGAGAGAGCATGACTGAAGGATGAAGGCAGGTAATGGAGGCTGGGTGCTGACAGTGACCCTCAGGCTTAACTCACCCTGTATCTCCACTTTAACTCTCTCCACCTTTGATCACTCCTCATATCCTGGAAGCCCTTTCCAGACCCTAGAGGCCCATTTCCTCTTCCCCCATTACCTTTCCATTAAGAAAAACTGTGGAGAAAGAGGGCACTGAGCCCCTATGCAGAGCCAGCACAAGTCATTACTTACACTATAGCTGTGTCGCTACTTGCAGCTTGGCCTGCAGCTACTAATGATGAGGGATGGCAGTAAAAGTAGGAGGATCCCCTCTGTGCATTGAGCAGGAGGGTACAGTAACCTGATTACTACTGGCTGCCTGGAAAATGGCATTACATTCTCGCCGCAGACCCGTCTCTCACGTTGAGCCTCTGACTGTCCTAGATCCGAGTGGCTGCACCACCGTGCTCTCTGTGGATGAGTTTATCATTGTGCTTCGTAAGGAGCTGTCGTACAATCCGCCACTGGGCAGCTGCCCCTGAGTGCTTCGATTGCAAAATGAGGCTTTCTGTCTTCCTTATGCATTATTGTTCCAGTCCATCAGAATGTGGTTTGATTTAATTACGTGCCTAGAATAAGGGGATGGAGGTCCATCTCCATGACTTAAGACGTTGTTGAGAACAGTACGCCACTGGGAGTTGTAGCTGAGACGTGGACAGCAGGAAAAAGGATAGACCATACTGTTCACAAGGCGACCACTTAATGGACGGACTTAACCCTGGAAAATTGGCTTTTATCATTTGGATACTTAATATTCAATCCAGGCCCACTTATTTGTCTGTTCTGTCTCAAATATTTGTGGAACTAAAATAGACCCAGAGCTATTTATGGGGTGTGAGTGAGTGAGTGAGTGAGTGAGTGAGTGAGAGAGAGAGAGAGAGAGAGAGAGAGAGAGAGAGAGAGAGAGAGAGAGACTGATAGATATTCAGCAAAAACAAGACTTACATGTACTTACATAGTGTGTTTTTTTTTAAAAGCAGGCGAACCTCCTAAATATAGGTGACAGACTCATTTCCCGCTGCCTTGCCAGTACGTGAGTCTGTTTTTTTTCCTGATGCTTCATGTTCATGTTCCATTCACAAATGCGACAAAAAAAAATGGAACAGGAGAGAGCGGCAGATCACATATCCCATCAGACCACATCCAGAAAACGTTAAAACTGGCTTTAAAAAGTGCTAATTGATTTCATTCTGAAATGGGCTGATAATGGGAGAAGCTTAAGAGAATCTGATTGTATTTAGCCTAAGGGCCAGGTGAGCAATTCTTATTGGACTTATTGGATTTTGCAGGTAATTGTTCAGAAACTGAACATGTTGACTGACTGCTAAACATTTTTGGATTCACTGTGTTGATAGATTAGGATCCCAGAATTAGTGTTCATCCTGAGTGGGACATGATTGAGTGAACCAAATAAAATGGCAATCCATAGGGGCATAGAGAGAGCAGGCCCACCAACAATGTGTTGGGTGGAAAAGGCCCTTGGGAGACATTCAGATTGCTACCCCAAAAATATGTCTGTGTTCAAGGAAGAACATGAAACAGTAGTTGGTGTCAATGACTGTATATATACTCTTGAAAAGGTAAAAAACAAACTTTGAAGGTAAAATGTTTCTATGCCCAGTGGCGTGCGATGGTGTGTTTCTCAGTGAGCGTAAGTAATATTTTGCTTGCTTTCAAAACAAACACACAAGCTAGCCGGATCAATGTCCGAGATGCTCATACCATCACAGGGGCTGCTGGAATCAACAAAATTGGACATTTGTTTGCTGCTTTTAAAACATAAATTTGCCCCTCATGGTGCTGCTAGAAATCTAGTCAGGAGATCGTACATCAGCACCGTGAATATTTATAAAGTTTGATGACAATCCATCCAATAGTTGCTGAGATAGTTTGAACCAAAGTAGTGACGGAGGGACGCTGCCATCTACTGAACCGTACCAATGCCAATTGTTTTCCTACTGTTGGTCATCCAAGGATAATGCTAATGTGAGGCCTCACCTGTACAATTGAAAATACGTGCATTGGATTTTTTGCGGGTTCTGGCAACAATTTTACCAAACAGCACCAGGACTATGGCAGCTAAACTAGAGAGAGTTTAGTCAAATTAAAGCGTCGGCTTATTTGATTCATTTTACCATCATGGCAATCACATGCCACCCTTGTTGACTTCAGTGTCCCAGTGATGGCACTGTTACCCAACCAGTGCACACACAAACACACACAATAATCAGGTTGCCCAGATACAAGCCCATGAGGGCCTTGTTACCTTGAGTGACTTTGGCCAATTAAAGCTTTAAAAACAGCAGCTGCAGGAATAGAGAGTTGTTGGGAGGAGTAGGAGGAGAGGCGGAGGAGGAGGAGGAGGAGGGGGGAATGGTTCATAATGTGCAAGCATCAGCACCACATCAACCTCCCAGTATGCTGATCGTGACCATTTTTTAACCCGATCCTCCTTTTTTTTTCACATTTCTTACATACCAATCAGCTCTGATCAAAATCCTGTTGATATACTCATCACTGAGTTACTTATTTCTACCTTGCAAGGTAGTGTGGCTCGCTGATTACAGCCCCTCGAGGCCAACGGACTATCCAAAAATCTACCTCCAATGATCTTAATTACAGCTGTAAAAGTCTGGCAAAGATGTATTGCACCATCGCCCCACGGATCGTTGTATTTGATCCATACGACGAGAGGAAAATGCTAGAATACATAAACAAGAGGAGCCAGTGATTATACATTAACAAGCAACCCTAGGTCAAGTGTAGGTCCCCCTGAAATGATGTTACACCTGCCCCACTCCCACCCTGATTAGTACGATGTAACACAGCCTCTCTGAAGACACCCGGCCCCACCTCCCTGCTGTCACCGAGCCTGCCTCTCGTTCACCGGTCCTTCGCTGGAATGGATCGAGGTCCTGCTGCGCAAACAAGATAGGTTGCCAGTAATGGCTTATTCTTTTGAGGATGCTCACTCATGCTGTGAGAGGAAATTAAGACTCTTAAGGAGCATCCATTTACATATCATAAAACAAGATCTGACTACTCGCGGATACCACAGTAATCATTCATCAGTCATTCATGGAGGGTTTCTCTCATCATGATGTGATTCTCGTGATTATTTTTTGTTGCATATATTGCAGAATTTCTGAAATTCCTCGAAAAATGTTGCAGCTCCTAAAAAAAAAATCCTCTTTAATTCCAAGCAGTGGCATCTCATTGCATTGTAATCATTACACTCTAATGCGAACCGACTGTGTGTTCCAGTCAGGCGTTTGTCTAAAGAACACTATCTGGACCAGCGCCTACTTGGGACGATACTGTTATCAGCAAAACTGAGCCAGGAAGCTTTTTGGACTTCCACTGCACAGACAGATCCAAGTGATTAAGCAAACATTTTCTAAAGCTATTAGGTAAACCACATACAGACGCTGCAGAATTATACCTCAGACTGCCAGCATCAGCTTCCACATCTCTTATTTAAGTTATTTTTCTGTCTTGCTTGCATTTTTCTCCATAACACGCATTCTATTCACAGGCAAACACATTATCCTTTTTCAAATACACGCCTTCGATATTTATAGAACTAATTTTCACCAGAGGAGGGAATAAAAAGCAGCCCTTTTAACTTCAATAAAGTGATGAATTACAGGTTTTTTTGAAAGCCGCTGTGGGAGAAGGGTTCTGTTTTCAGCAGTGCTTTATGATTGAGCAAAAAAAATTAGTTATGTGGACTGGCGGTGACTGTGGCCACATTTGAATATACAGTAATGCACTCATCCTCATGGATTCAAACTGAGTCGAATGTGCTGAATATGAGGTTTCATGGAAGATCTTTACTGTCAGATATCTCCCTAGTTCAGAGAGTAACAACATAGCAGAGGACGTTTCTCTATGCTGCACCTTTATGTCTGTTTATGCTGAATTTTCTATTTCTCTCTTGTCACAATACTGTGCCTTTTGCCATCAAATTCCATTAATTTCATCCTGGAGCCATAGCGGATATTTCTACCAAATTTGAAGAAATGTGCTCAAATTGTTCCTGAGATGTCTCGTTCACGAAAATGTGGCTCCATGAGGTCTTAATGATCTTTGACCATTGGCCATGAAATTCTCATTAGTTCATCCTTGAGTCTGAGATAACAATTCAACCAAATCTAAAGAAATTCCTTCAGGGTGCTCTTGAGATATTGCATTCACTCAAACGTAATGACTCTGGCCACAGTAGTCAGTGGCGCTGTGGCATAAAAACGTCCACTTTTGGTGCAACCAAAACAGCCTCAAATACTCCATATATCCTTAAAATATTAAGTGGTGTGACTTGAACTGCTGTTATAACGTCAGCTCCACCTCCTGATGTAAAAGGTGGCTAATAAGCATTTGGGCTGGGCTTAACAACACTGCTGTTCATTGTCGCTGAAATTCTGAAGAGTTATAATTACATTTCTAATTATTCAAGAAGACGCAAAAGCGTCCGACGTTGCGCAAACCTAATGTGAAGGCACATCCAGTGGGACCGTTAAGCAGCCATCAGGCACTCAGCAAACCATTCGTGGTTGGACATTTTCAGCAAGTCCCGTCAATTTTCAGCAAGTCCCATCGTGGTTTTTCGAGTTGCTCAACTGAGTAAAGTGGATGAGCGCACGTCCTCTTTAAAGTGGAACATTTCAGAGGTTTGTATGAAGAGCTGCTTGTTTCTCCGGACACAATGAACTAAACGAATTTGGAGGACTTCCTTAGAACGACACTGTACCCTGCAAGGCATGCAAAGTCATTTCATTTTAAGAAAGGGTGCAGTCAACCTCCTAATGGCCCTATTGTGATCATCACATTGTAATAGTACAAATCTATCAAACTGAAGTATGACCCATAGAGAGGAGTGTGCCTTAAAGGGGAGCTGCCAGCCATTATGGATGATTCCTTACTGGGGAAATGCTTTACAATGAGCAAGAATTTCTTCTCTTTCATACATCTGAGAGATACACTCTGTTGTGTGTGAGAGAGGGGGGTGCACAGATTAGTGTTGGTTCACCTGCGTGTGTGATGGAGAGAAATGGTGACAAAGACAGAAAGCGAGCGAGACGCCCAAAGGCAGCTCATTAACTGTCCTCCTCGACCACAAGGAAATCTGTCAGAAGAGAAATGCCCTCTCACTGTGCCATTGATCTCAATGGAAGTGGGATGCCATCTAACCCAACATGGCGAGACATCACGGACTGACACGCAGGGTCGCCGCCCTCGCAGCCACGTATCTGTCACGCAGCCAAAACGCGGAGGTGACGTGTCACTGTTCCCGCTTGTTATCTCCCTTTTCAGATTAAAGCATTTTGAGGTTTTTTTGCTTAAAATCAGCAGTAATCGCTTTTGAAATCTGCGACAGTACATCAAGCTCTGATCAAGGGCCACTGTGGCCTGATGCCATTTATTGGAAGTAAAGACGGCATCAAGAGCAGTACCAGTGTTACGTCTTCAATCTTTGGCAAAACTCAGACCAGGCTGGATTTCCCCCCCCTGAGCCCTTTATCAGAAGAAGACTGATGTCCTGATATGACTGCTAGCACTAAGCCGAATGTCACAAAAACAGATTTGACCAAGGCCATTCATGCAGAGTAGCTGTGCAAGGTGAGATACTGATGGCGGCTTTACTTTTTTTTCCCCCCCATCTAATTCTCCACACGCTGGCTTGCTGGGTTTAATTTGCTGTTGTCCTGATGGCTTTTGAGGCAGATTTAGACACTGTGTGCCTTTTCGCTTTTCCCTCGAGACGTGCCTCTTTATCACTTAACTCCTTTAAAAAAAAAAAAACAAAACCAAAAAAAAACAAAAACAGCAGAGACTCGCACC
>CAEMYA010000103.1:4883705-4896987 GCA_903131615.1 Diplodus sargus
ATGATCACTGAACATATGCATGTTCAAAGACTGGTCACAATTTTAATAGTAGTTTTACTACATGTATGTTCGCATTACCTCACTTTGCCCCACTTTGTGCCTCTCATGTAGTACAATACATTTTAAAGGCAGAGGTAACTTTTTCCAAAAAAAAAAGTCTTTAAACAGGACCAAAGCTGTGCTCGAATACTCGTCTTTGCTTGAAAGTGAAATGACTGAAGTGGCAGCACGATAAGAGTTATTTGAATCTCTAAGGTGCTTCAGTGCTTCCTTTCTTATCTCCTTTACCACAGAAACGCTGGACCATCTACTTAAAAAAGAAACAAGATAACGCCATCCCACAGTTCCTTGCAGCCTTAGTGTAAGTGCACTTGGATTCTCATACGTCTGTGGTTGTTTTTTCCGAAGTACTTTAGAATCCTCCTTCATATCTTTAGTTTGACCTCGTGACGTTCATCATGGAGGTCAAGGAAAAGTCTTAAAGTCCTTCTAGCAGCTCTTTGTGGCTCGACATGAGCTGAGCGGATTACATCAGCATGATAACAGGCTAACACAACCAACCCGAACCTCGACAGGCACCGTGTTTTTTTTTTTTTATGTCTTAACCCAACTCGAGCCCGATGCAGGTAAAGTACACTGATGAGCTGAGTTCGTGTTATTCTGACACAGTTGTTACCTTGGTAACTGCTTGCCTGTTTACCTGGAACAAAGACATGTACAGTGTCGACTACCATAAAAATGCTCATTGCTCTACACACAGTTTTCATCTCTGATGTGACCGAACCCTTGTCCAACCTGGCACAGCTAGTCGGTCCAGATGTGTCTCGATTGGTTCAGGGTGGGCACCCATGCGCTATGTCGCAATGATAACGCTAGCAGGTTGTTTTTTTCAGCATGTAAATGTTGACTACAATAACAAAAAGTAGTTGAATGCAGGTCAGTTGTCCCAGGCCCTGGGTCATCAGAGGACCCCAAATGACCCCCTAACCCTTCAAATAATCTGCTTAGGGGGGTCCTTGGAGGTCTTCTTGTCCTGGTTACGAGCAAGACTATTGGCGACCCTGGTTAGAAGAGTCTTTGAGGAGATCCTGAAAATATCTTCAGAAAAGTGTGGGGGCATTAATCTTTTTGAAAACCGGTCCTCAGTTCTGTAACTACTAGAATACAGTGGCTGGGCACAAACTGGGGTTGGATCTCACCAGTGAGCAATACAAGCTGCCATCCTGACATAGTAGTCTGTGGCTTTAAGAGCTCACCTGGACAAAGGGTGACATACTCTTTCAGTTCTTTAGTGACAGTCAGGACCTTTTGGTAGTATACTGTTTCTTTTACCGGGGTCTGCAGTGAACTGACTCCAGTTGGTGTTTGATTAAACAAATGGTCTTGGTTAACCATGATGTAGTGGAGGATTAAATAGCATGTGTTGGCCTTGTTCTCTGCCCTGGTAAATGTATAGCCTGATTCAAGCCTGTAGCCTGGACAGGATAATGATAAAGTAGGGCCAGCGTTACAGGGAAACTGGATGGTGTGGGCAGAGATGTGCAGCAGGAATGTTTAATTACACAGGAACTCATTTGGAGAAAATAAACATTTTGCAGTGGTGGTTAATGCTACCTGAGCCGAGGTTTCATGGCTCTTGTTTTAATCCTGTTTCTGGTGTGATTAAGGAGGTTGTTTGTAGATGCTGTGAAGTTGGAGGCCATTAATAATCCTCTCATACATGCTGAATAAATTCAGCCTGTGAATTTAATCAGCATCCTGGATGTGCAACATAAACAATTTTGGGTGTTTTTGAAGTGTTTGCAGGGGTATTATGGACACTTCAGAGTAAAGCTTACACGTGCTGTCTTATTTCAACAGCCTTGCCCTCGCAGCTCTGGTTTCATGTAAGCATCAACCCCATAATGCCGTCCAGATAAAGCTCTTGTCTCAAACCTACTCACCCTGCAGTCCTCTGTAATGTTGGGCTATCACAGCGTCTGAATCTTTAATGCCCAAATGACATGTCCACAAAGGAAGTAGCCTCTTTAAATATGTAGCCTATCTAGTTGTTCTGCTGGCTTCATTACCACGGTTATCTGTGCGTGGCCATGGGATTCATAATTCATGTTTCTCAAATATTCCTTCAGATGAGGAGAGGCATACACAGAAATCCCATTCGTCTCCGATGCAAACACATGCTTGTATGTCAGCTGCTCCAGATTAACCAAAACTCGAAATATTCATACGCAGAAGTATTTATATTTATCAGTAAATGCAGGATTTTCTTGATGAATACAAAAGTAGATCAAGGGGGTCTGCGGCGCTTTGATATCACTACCCGCTGATTGTTGAGTGTTTAGAATGCAAATACAGCTGCCTGCTTCTGCTGTATTCAGCCGTTTGGTGGCCGATAAAAGCCGGTCGCATTCACGAGCCCGCTGAGCCGCGAGCGCCTTCAAACAATGTTGACCCCTCGGTGGCTCTCCTTTTATCTATGCACTTTGCTATTTGTGGCAAGGTCAATTACTGAGCCAATAGAGATTATTTGTATTTCATTAAGGATGCGTTTAGCTAATGCTAAAGGTGAGCTCTGTTTGTCCCAGCGTGGCGGGAAAAACACAATCAGAAGACCGCGTAGCACCAACAGTTTTTGACAGCAAGGTTATATAAATGGAGGGTACAAAGTGCCTGGTTGTGTGATTGAAACACATTTGTTTTGACGCTCCTTGTGCTTATTGATAAGCAGAATACAGCGACGTTCCCACTGTGGCAGCATGGGTTATCTGCTGCAAAGGCGCTCAGGTAGAATCTCAGAATCCAGAGACAGGCGGGTAAAAGTGAATGTGTTGTGCATGTTTACAGTTCACAAAAAAAGTACAGTTCAAAGTTCAGTTTCCACAGATATGATTATATATGATTTAATTCTAAATGAGCTATTCTTTTTCAATAGAAGCTCTTACCTCTCCTTGCAATGTATCACTGCAGCTATATTAAAACAGATTACTAAAAAGGATTTAAAGTTCCCATGAAAGGGCTAACGGAGTGCTATTTGTCGTGATGTGCAGTAGGTCCGCCCCGTCTTCATTTCCATGAAGTACCGAACTCTATAAATACCATTAAAAATGCTGATTTAATGTCTGATCTTTAAATAACCTCACCTTGCTTGGTAATCCTGCGCATTAGTTTCTGTGCTTATTAGAAGTGTTTCTCCAGCCGCACCAAATTGGATGAAACTGTCGTGAATCTCAACTGTGCGCTTGTGTCAGCGCGACAAAAGAACTGGCTTATATCTTCCCCCGTTCCCCCCGAACAGGATAACCTATTAAAAGGCGAGGCAGCGAAGAAACCATGCAATTGCTGAGAGTGGATGACGGCACATAATTTGGTTACCCTCCGATAAGTAATTCAAGGATTGAATCACTGGTATTGATTTTGAGTTTTTATTATTAAAAGAGGCTAATGTACCATTATGTAAGGGAGAGCAATATGTTGTGATTTATGATGCCATTAGAGCGGCTTCTGAATACACTGTTATTATCACTAAATGATTTGCCGGGCTTTTACTGTTTCTTTTCGCTATTCCCGTACTTGATCATACACGTTTACACACAAAGAAGTGAATAAATAGTAAAAGAAAATAAAAAGTCCACGGTGTGAGCTATTTGAGATGACGAAGTGAACAGCAGCAGAGAGGCAGAGAGTGTTCTTTTCAATCTATCAGTCCAATTGACCATAAAATAGATATTCAAAACAAGGCTAAGTGTTTGTTGTACTGATGCTTCAGGTATTGATATTCCCACTGCTGACGCCTGATAAACACCTCAGCTGTTTGTTATGTAAAGTTTCAATAAAAAAAATAAAAAATAAAAAAAAGAACTTGCAATGATGCCAGAAGAGTGGGACCTCCAATTAAAAGGCTGGGTTGGTTGATCAGAAATATCTTGTGTGTGGTGGCCAAAACTTTGCAGCACTTGGCTGCTGACTTGTGTTTCCACTTTGAACATAATCCCCTCGTTGACTCTTTCATCTGGACAGAAGTGCAGTGATGCAATGATTGCACTTGACCCTGAGTGAAACCGGGACTTTAGCTCGTTGGAATTTCCCCCGTAGCCAGAAAACTGTATGTTAGCTTACAGTTCAGAGATACAGTACGTTCTTGTGTGCAGCCCTTTTCAGTGAAGACTTTCGATGGATGACCTACTTGATGAATCAGTCAATAGCTGAATGAATCATTCGAGCAGATTGCTATGTAAATCCGTCGCTCATGCATTCATCATTTTTGTCCGTTCAACATTGCACCGTCAATCTTGCGCCACAAAGTGGAGGAGGAAGAAGAAGAAGCAGCAGCACATTTGTACTCTGTCATGGCAGTTTGGCGTTACGGTGTCGGACAGGTTGGCTCACATGTGAACAAGCTCCTTGTTCATAACAATGAGCCGTTAGTCATCCCTGCATCTGATCTCTCTCTCTCTCTCCCTCTCTCCCTCTCTCTCTCTCTCCTCCCGGCCTCATCTGCCTGCTCACACCGATGAATAGAAACCTGACACCTACACACAGTACAAAGGGATGGAGAGATGATGAGATGAGATATGAGACAGACGGAGGGATCCACAGTGTGTAGCCGAAGGTGGTTAATTGTCGCGGTAGGCCCGATAACTTTGCAAGTTTCACAAAGAGGCTAATTGCACATCCTGTTAGCACTGAGGCATCAACACGCTGCAGCGTTTCTGCTGGCTTAGAGTTCCCTAGTTCCCCAATGAATAACTCGAACCTTTTAGGTTAAGAATCACAACACAAATGTTGGTAAAGAAACACCATTAAGTACCATTAAGTACAGGAAGATTTAAAAATACTGTTGTTTTTCCTAAAAGACTTAATAGTGTGTCAAAGAAATAAGCAGACATCTGGGGAACTTTGCCTCTTTACTGCTTCCTTTCCCAGAAATTAAATGAGCGGACCGGTTTTATTCCAGTATGTTCAGTAGGTTGGTCCCGGACATGTTTATAGCCTAGCTTAGCATGAAGCATGCCAGCCTCCACCAAACAGCGGAGAAACACATGAAAATAAAAGGTTAGAATTTTTCTTGTTAGCGCGTTACATCGAAGAATCACCTGGGTTTTGTTGAAAGTCAAAAAAGGCAGACCCACGGTATTATAGCAGGCTAATTCTGTCGCCGAGCAGATAATGAGCTAAAACAAACGAGAGAGTAAAGAAAAGATGTTTCCCCGTCTGGGATAATGTTGACACTCATTGTTGACTCAAGAATTATTACTCAGATAAATGTTGTTCTTGTTTGATCCGTCAGGTTACAGTGAAATGAATCTGTCATGATTAAAGAAATAAAAGGATACAAAAAAAAAAGCCAAATTCAAATAATGCCATGATGTCATGTCATAATACAGGTTATTTCTGGTGCAGAGACAACCCACCACACCTTATTATATTTTGTTATTTCCACCATTTTAGTCCATTAGTGCCAGCAGTACTATGACCTGTGAGAGTATAGTAAAGCTGTGGCGGTGAGGACAGGAAGGGCTGGATTATGAAAGACAGAAAAATTAAGAATGACAAGGATTTATCTTTTTTTTTTTTCACAAAATGTATTCATGTGACAAGATTAAACTGTATAAGCCTACATTTAGTTTTTCGAGCTGGATTTAAATCCAAACAAAACAACAAGTGACATTTGCGCCAAGTGTGACAGAGATATCTTCATATTCAACCTGCATGAAAAACAAAATGATTACATTTGACTCACAAAGGATTAGACATCAGTGGGGTTTTTTTTCCCCCCCTCGTGTAAATCCCATCAGTGCTGGCGGGATGCCCGGTGTGTGTTTTGACCGGGTGAAGTGTATTCAGGCTTTTCAGGCCGACACAGAGATGGTGTGATGATCCCTCAATCCTGTCAGTGTGACAGCCAATAACACTTCTGTGACCTCTCAATACACCACAGTACAATGGGATAATTAGCTGGATAGACTTACAGTGATACACACGCACACAAAAGGCGTGAACGGCATAACGTCAATTTTTCATGGTGTCATTCAAGCTGAAGGATTTCATTTTCATAAGTCTAGATATGTCATAAAATCGTGATAGCCACATTAGACAAGTCTGCTTTTATTCTATCCTGACGAGTTAAAAAGAAAGCAACTTGAGAGTTGTAAGAAAATCGCTGTTTATGTAGCTGACAAAGCTACATAAACATAGCAATTCTTTAATTGTTTTGCAGCTTTCTCTCATTTCATCAGAGCTCGCTCAGCAGACCTTTGTGTTGCAGGGAGAAAAAGTACATCAACATTTTGAACTATTTTTATTTTGCGTCATTGCACGCCGCCTTTTCAACTTCACAAGACCGGTTTCAACGTATCAGTGCAGATCACACATGGCTGATGTAGCAAGACGGAAACAGACAGAGAGGGGGAGATTAGTTGTGCTAGTGTCTCCTACCTGCAGGGGCCCTGTAGCCCTCTGCTTGGATTTTATTATTTTCTCTGTTTTTTTGCGCTGCTCAGAACGCTTTACCAACCCAAAATGTTGGTATTTGACGTCCCGGGATTGAGACTCAATCGGCTATCTTTCTGATGCGTCTCAGTTCAGCTCAGCCAAATCCTACTCATTCTAGCTCTAATTTAAAACTCTTTGAATTACATCTTTTTGACAGAAATGGCTGGTAGAAATGTCCTTCGGAGTGAAACTTTTTACATTTATACTCTGAGCATACTGGTATTTCAGTCTGTACTTTCTTACTTTTATGTTAGTAAAGTACTGTACTTGAATTTTTTTTTTTTTTTTGTACTTCTACTTGAGTAAAGAATGTGTGCCACCTCTGTTTATATGAGAGTTTGAATGCCTCTCTCCTCCCCTTTGGATTGTTGCATTCATTTCAGCCTTCCTAAATGTCATCATTTTGGTTCATCTCTGCAGCTGGAAGATGTTACCTGATATCGAACATCTCTAGTCCCAAATCACAGGCTGTCTAAGATTATGTTCCTAGTTTCACAGAAAAAAAGTTCACTCTTAATAGTTACCTGCCTTTGTGCAGATCACCCGAAGTCTAAACTGAAGCAAAGTCTGCTCAGCTGCCAACAGCAGGAGGATGTCGTCGCACCGTGGAGCTTCCTGATGTGAACATATTAATTTCTGTGAATGTAAAGCTCGTGGCACTGATGAGATAACACATTCTTGGTACAAAGCACACTGCTGTACATTTTCTTTTTCAAATTACTGGACTCAGTGAGTTGAAAACTATCACCGCAGCAGAATTTAGCCTCAGTGCTTGCCATCCCAATTGAATTAGCAGCTTAATGATTAACATGACATTGTTTTACTGTATTTTTATCCTCTTTGAGCAAAAGATAATTGAGCTTTTTCCCCACTAAGACATTTCAGGAAGGGCCATGTGCTTTCTGAAGCTAAATCATCCACTAAATTGATTTAAATGCCTTTTTGTCTCACGCGGCTCGGTGTCATTGTGCTGTGGTGTCATCTGAGGCGAACATCGCCCAGCTTTTACTCCAATTTGTGTAAATCAAACAAACAATGTTGAGGAACTGCAAACGCTGTCCAACACCTGTCACCATGACAGAGGAGACATAACCCTAACCCTACCCTAAACATCCCATAGTAAGCCTCATTAATTTCCCGATTCCACACACACACACACACACACACACACACACTAAACAGAAACAGGGTCACATCTCCCCACCTTCTCTCAGTTGTTGGATTATTAAAGACTCGTCTTGTGCTCCTCGATCAATTGGAACGACTTTTAAAGATGGATTGCTTTGGTGAGATGATTTTTGAGGCGGTGTGGGTGAAAGTGCAGAGACAAATAGTAACTAATAGTCTTCGTGTTCCCGTTCCATGTACTTTACTGTGTCTCCTTGCTCCACAGGCAATGACTCCTAAGTCTAGTTTACTAAATGAAAATCTTGATTTCTGTTCAAGTCAGCTCCAGAATGAGAGAAGTGAAACCAACTGGAGCTTAAAAGAGGTAAATATAACACTTTCACAGACTAAAAAGCACTGTGATGAAGTCTTTAGTTTGCTTTTTAATATACCAAATCTTAAATCACTTTTGCTGTTTGTCCACCGTAACCAGTAGTTTTGAGTTTAATACTTTATGGAAACAACAAGCCAGAAACCTTCTAGATTTTGACAACAGTTTAACTACCACACACCACTGGCTGTTAAGTTAGCTGCTACATGAAACTCCACTACCTCCCATCACGCTTCGTTGGTCAATTCTGAGTTGTTTGTTCACTGTCCTACTCAATCTAAGTGAGGGGACAAGTGTGAACCCTTTTTTTATCTGCCGTACATGGAGCTCTATAATTATCTCTTCAGTTGTTTGGTACGCGTGCTCACCGACTAGTCAATGTATCCAACTCTGACAGTCACAGGCATGGACTCGGTTCAAACCTCAGTGGGCTGCTTCCTTTATAGATAACAACAAAAGTCAGTAGACCCCAAACTCCATTACTCATCATTTGTCAATATTAAAGTGATGGAACATGTGTTCAGAGACAGAACTGATGATGTGGAGAAGGGATCAATGGCTCCCTCTCAGGACGGCATTTCTTTCACCCATAGCAAACCTGCACACATTGTCTCATGTTGTGGCCGTACTGGCATTAAAATGCTTACAGACCAGCTCCAACCCACGTTAATATAGAAACAAAGAATATAAATATATACAGGTAATGCCAAACACTTAGATGATAATCAAAAAAATCACTCTTCAGGGGACAATGAGACTGAAATATGCTTTTACCACCTCTCAAGTAAATAAGATAGGAAAACTAATGTAGTATGGAGGGGCTTGGGTTGGGAAGGCAAGCCACACACTTGCTAAAATAAGCCCGACCCTGATGAACTTGGTCCAGTTGAAGGGTGACTGTTGGTCACTCCACTGGATTTTCCAGGACGCACACACACATTTTCCCTCAACTAGAAAGACTGGGGCAGCAAAGAAAATCTAAACAGGATAAACTAAACAAAACCAAAAAGTGTCTGGCTGACAGTCCATGGAGATTAAGTCTGCAGCATGTCACAGGGAGAATCAGAATGGAAGACCTGGGTGCCGGTCCCCACCTCTCTTAAGCCTTCACCAAAAGTGCATTGTCACACCGTGATTGGCTGTGAGGGGAGTGCCCCAAGCTGCTTTCACTCATTAATTAGCAGCCAGTCTCCTGCACACAGGTGATCTGAATCCACTGCAATCAGTCCAGAGGGGGTTTGACATTCAGCCAATGTAAAAAGACAGCAAGTACAATGCAATGGGATTGCTAAAATGTCATGCGAGGAAATATTGTTTTCTTTCTTTGAACATAATGTGGTTTCTAACAAAAAACATTTAGTGAAAGCGCAAGTAGAACCTTAAATCAATGGTTTTATGAATTGAATCTTTTTACTGGTTGATCAGTTACATCAAATAGAAGTATGCAGTCAAATCCTATATACTGGTGACACTTCACATTACCTGATTGTGACTAGAAAGTATACCTGGGACTGTGTGGTTCATCGCCATAGAGCTTAATTGTTTCTCAGTTCCACATACTGTAGCTGGGAGCTGCACAGTTGTCTTCATCCATCCACTGCTGCTTTTGGGGCGTGAAGCAGGTCTGCTGGGAAAGCCACAATTTCTCAAGGGCATCCTGACACTACAGCCGCTGATGGAAACCATATCCCGACTGTGTCATTATGTCAGCCACTCTGGCACTCTTTGGCAGCTGTGGGGTGTCATGCGGAGTCGGGACAATCCTGTGCTGACCCCTAACACAGAACAGCTGGCTGCTGCTCTGACAAATTCACACTAGGGACCCGAACATGCTGTAAGCATGTGTTGATCACAACGGCATATGTCATCTCAACAGTTAAATGGTCTGTCAGATTTAGAAATTGTTTGGGCTCAAAGAATATTTTCAGAGGAACAATCCTGTGCAGTGAGATGTTTACACACTCTATTGCCAGTTTATCAGGCGCACCTAGCCATGAACCATGTTTAGTTTGTCTGAGAGAGCTGTTGATTCAACTTCATATTCAAGGTTTTCCTTATATTTCGCTCCCCTCGTTTCTATCAACAAGGGTGAGCTACATAACATTTAGTAAAATGTCCAAAAACATAATTGAAAAAACATGATGCAGTGTTGTCTTCATGCGTCATAAGTGCACCAAAGCTTGATTCTGTACAATCAGATGGCCGAGAGGACTGCTCTTTGTATAAAAACCTGTTGATAAATCAATGTCATTTTGTATGAAGGCTTTGTGAAAAAAGTTATGTTTCGTAGATGGTACGAACAAAATGCTGTTCAACCAGACTCACAGCTGAAAGGGCTGACGGAGACAAAGACGACTCTGTGCAAGCCTTAAGAAAGAACGTAAGAATTCACCAGTCATTGGTAAAAGAAAGTGGAGGCTTAAAGTAAAGGTCTGTGCAGACTGAAAGGTTTCTGTGTCAGAGTTATGTACACAATAATGCCTCTAACAAGCTGGAATTTAAAAATGCATTGCTTTAGGAAAGTAATCCATAAAACTTTGAGAAACAGAAGGTTAGCCTTCGCTCTGTTCGATTTGGATCACAGGGTACATGCTGAATTTATGCATGCATTCGTCCTCATTTTAAATTGGCAATAGGCAAAATTTTTTTTACCATTCTGAAGTAAAAAAAAACAAGAAACTAATTCAATAGTGTGATGGCTGTAGACAAATGACACCATCTGTGTACGCTTTAGGTTCCCAATAAGCCTTGCTTTCACTATGCTGTTCAGCCTGTTTTCGGGATGGATTCTTCCTGCAAAAATGAAGGTCATACTACAGCAAAAGGGAAGCTGTCTGCAATCGCACAACCAGAAAAGGAAGAAGCATTGTTTTTTATGTTTTTTTCATCATCAGGTAACGGTGGGAAAAAAAAAATGGAATAACTGTGGAAACTCTACACAGCGAAAGAAAAAAAAAGCTGATGAAGGGGGGTACAAAGAAGGTTAAGAGGGGGGAGTGATAGAAACTGAGTGCCGGTGTTATGTCAAAGTCTGTTCAGAGTGTGTTCACACATGTTTCAACAAATAAATACATGCGTGTGTTCAGGGATAGAAGTCAAAATGAAATTCCTAAAGCTGTTTTTGCTTTGGACTGTTGCTAGTGCTGTGTTCACGACAGCAGCGCCAAATCTAATACCACAGAGAAACAATGCCGGTGGAGAGAGAGAAAGATCGAAAAGTTGGTTATCTACAACAAAACACCTTACTTGCGAGCCTAAAGTGAAAGAGGACGGCTTGTGTTACTTTCCGAAACATAAACACGCATCATTTTCACCCGCAAATCTTATAGACTTTATCCAGCTCCATTTGTTATAATGACTTTGCAGTTCACCACCCTCAGCAGTTCTGCAGCTTTCATGTGATTCCACCGACACATCCTGAGAGAATGACTGACAAGGTGAGAATAATCACTGCCAAGGTTGGGTGATTCCGTCAGGCCATATCTGATAAATTAAATGAGATGGAGAAATGATGGGGTGCAAGCCAGGCAATGCAGCACAGAACTGCTCTCTGTTCAGTCTCTCTCTCCACCTGTCTGTCTGTCTGTCTGTCTGCCTCTGTCTGCCTGAGCCCAGTCTTGTCACCATTGTGACAGGTGAGCAGAAGGAAAAGCAGAAGGTATACAGGTAGAGACGTTTTTTTGTGCTCCCTGCTTTTAGCAAACATGAGGTGCCAGTCTCGAGGGAAAGGGACGGATTTTGTTTTCACTTACTCTTTGGCATCCATGTTTATTTTGCTTTTTCAAAAGCAAGGTGAACATCAAACCCCCCCGTTTGTCACACCTGAAACACACTTTCCCTCATCTGTGAGCATTTTTTGTACCATGTAAAATGTTAAAAATAGCCCGACATTATTCAAATGAGTCTAGCCATTGTACAGAGTACTGTCTGCTCACCAGGTGACTCAGCATTGCAGGTGCTGATTTATATGCCGCCAACATCTTTTTCCACTCTTTTTGTCGGAGAATTAGGTCAATTCCTGGAGTAAACAGGGATTACATGCTGATTAGCCGTGCCCCTACCTGTCTGAGAACACCTCATTCATCAGTGACCAATTACTGGTGACCTTTTCATGACCTCTGAACTTCACATCAGAGCGATCGGCGGTAGAAAGAGATTGCCCTTTGCCTCATCCAATAAAATCGGACATTAGGGGTTAAACTAGTCAATCCTCCGTCCCTGTGCAGCTTCACTGAGTAAAATATGTCTTTACAAATGGAAATGTACTTTTAATTGTTTTCACATTTAATCAACCCAGATCTCTATTTACAGTAATAGCTTTCAGTCATCCTTGTGAGTCATTGTGGGGGAATCAATATGAATGAGGATGTTTCTCCTTCTTGTTTTCTATATTTGTGTTGTCTGTTTTTAGAGGAACACATTGTTTTGACTTAAAATTACTTTGTTGCATAACAGTCTGGCAAAGAAACAAACAGTGAAAGCTGTTGCAAAATGCAATAAGAGAAGAAATGCTTATTGAACATGCAGCACACCTCTGGGTCTTAAGACAGCTTATTAAGCGCAGTGCATGTTTCAGGCCAGTGGATGGCAGGGAATGACTATGAGGAACGTGTTATTATCAATTTATCCATTTAATCTATCATCATGTATAACCTGTGATGTGGATTTTTTTGTGACAATGAATTATAATCTTGTTTTTTTTTGATATTCTATTATTAGTTTGATGTGTTATTTATATTGAGTCAACAGGAGACACAATTCAAGACTTCTGATATGGTTTTGATGTCGCTTTGAGATCAGAAATGTGTCACGTGTCTAACTTTATCAAACAAAAAACAAAACATTAAACTAAACAGCAAACAAAACATTGAACCAAACTACAAACAAAACATTTAAACAAACTACAAACAAAACATTGAAACAAACTACAAACAAAACATTGAACCAAACAATAAACAAAACATTGAAACAAACTACAAACAAAACATTGAACCAAACAATAAACACAACATTGAACCAAACAACAGACAATGTGTTTTATCAGACTACCAACAAAACATTTAACGAAACAAAACATTTAACTTTCTCATAGTCTGCAAAGAAACACATAGGAGGGCATGAAACTGATTTCATTATTCACACAAGTACATACAAAAAGCAGCCTCTAGCTAACCACCAATATTTTACCTCTGCAAATATCTGCAGGCTGTCACGAGACAAGCTCTGGCTGTACTGTTTTTGTTCAAACAGCAGCACACACTGAGACAAGCAGTACCTCCAGCATTCAGTACC
>CAEMYA010000103.1:4897012-4912494 GCA_903131615.1 Diplodus sargus
CTTTTTTATTGTTTTTTTTTTTTTTTTTGTGCTGGTCATGAGCCAACAGTATGGATGGATGGGATTCCCTGAGGGGAGAATACACAATAAAACACGCACATCGAGGGCAAAACACAGGAACACATTCGAACAACAATCAGTGAATTTATTCAATGAGAGTTATAAAGTAATTATTTTACAGACAGTTATTTATTTAGCTATAACCTGCTATGATGCATAAATTAACAAATTATTGAATAAGCTGCGGCAAACCCCAATGTGATCTGTTGAGTACCACTGCTGTACATTTGCAGACTGCAGTCTTCAATTCTCAAGTTAGACCAATTGCATCGAACATCTCAGTCACAGCAGAGCAGCACAGCCCGTTAGAAATGTAGGAAGTCACTGAGGCAAAACATACATGAAGACAGTGATTAAGTAGTTAACACAGAAAAGATCTGTAGCCCGAGCAGATGCTTCCAGATGTGTCAGTGATAACATGTGATATAGATTATCCTCGTAGTGAGTTAAAATGAGTCTTCACTCACTGCAACATCATTTTCTGGCCCCTCTGAATGGACGAAGATTATGAGAAGGAGCAGTGTGAATAAAGGACGGTTGGTTAAGGCATATGATAAAAAAGTACTGGATATACAGTAGAACTTGAGATGATCAGATTTGAGTTGATGATAATCATCTTTTAACCATGGTTAAATATAGTTGGGGTTTGATGTAGTTAGGGTTATGATATGAATCTTGGAGGGACGTTGGTCTCTAGACTCATTCATAAGAAAGCCGAAAAAACTCATTCACAGCAGCTGTTTTGTTACTTTCCGGTAATTTCTTCCCATGACTCTACTCACAGATGTGTACTGCATATTGCAAACACAACCAGTGGGATCAAAGAGTAACTCTGCCTATTTTACAAATAAATTGAGTCTTACTTCATACTGTATATGATGAAATAGTATAAAGCCTTTTGTGGCTTCAGAGGGAGCTGCATGTAACCTGATTTATTGCCTTCAGCAATGTATTCAACATCACAGACTGAGGGCAGCAAGGTAGTGCAAGAAGGGTGTGGGTTTGAACCCCCTGGCCAGCTGTGGCCTCTCTACGTGGAGTTTGCATGTTCTCCTGTATCGAGTTGGTTCCTCTCATAGTCCAAAGACATGCAAGTTAGGTGAATTGGCATCTCTTAATTATACATGTCAACAGTTATTTGTGTCTCTGTGTCCTGTGATGATTTGGGGACCTGTCCGGGGTGTACCCCCACCTCTCGCTCACTGTCAGCTGGGATCTGTTCCCATTACCCTGCAAAGGATAAGCAGCTACAGATAATGGATGGGTGACTGACTGGTTGAACTTTCTGTCTGAGGTT
Organism: Diplodus sargus; assembly: GCA_903131615.1. Taxonomy (NCBI): domain Eukaryota; kingdom Metazoa; phylum Chordata; class Actinopteri; order Spariformes; family Sparidae; genus Diplodus; species Diplodus sargus. The sequence continues at coordinate 4,898,370 of CAEMYA010000103.1, forward strand.
GTGTTTTCTTTGAAACTAGTCTGAACTGACTCTGATGAAGGACAGTGCTGGGAGGATGTTTCATCGCTAAATCCACAACTTTGATGAACTTGTGTCTTCAGGGATTATAAACATTACTTCCTCTCTCATCAGGGGGTTAAGCCTCTTAGAGATTAAAAGCAAATGTCCTTCTTTCCTTAAGAACTGGGAAAATCTGAGATGAATTTGGCCCGTTCGGGCCATTGTTTCCCAGTATTTCAACTCAGAGCCAAACTGACATGTAATAGATCCAATCTTTGCCAATGTGGAAAAATGTGAGCCAGGAGTTGGGTACAGCACAGCAAAGGGGTGCCAGTGTCTTTAAAGGGAGCAATCATTGCGTTACGTAACAGTGGCAAGTCCACTGCACTGCCTCCAAGGGAGTTCACAGCTCTTCGCTTTTCATTTAGACAAGTTTCATATACATCCACATATAAACATACACAGATATCCCTTGCCGATGGAAATGGTTTATATTGGCAGACTCAGGTGTTTTTTCTGCCACTGGAAACATTTATGCTGAAGTACCTTTGCAATGTGGTTGCGAGCCGGTCGGCCCAACTGATTTTGATTAGCTTCCATACAATTTCCACCTAAAGCGTGCTGATTAACAAAAGGCTATGCCAGTGGCAGACACTCAGAACCAGTCGAGAACTCTCTGACCTCACATCAGTGATGTGTTCACTTCATGGAAATTCAAGTAGGCCACTCACCACCTGCAGGTGTGACCTTGCAGCCACTCGTCTGAAAGGTTTCAAGATGTTGCTGCACTTTGTCCTCGTTTCCTGTCCCCTGGAGATGAATGGAAACCGTACACAGTGATGAGGGAAACCTTCGACATTTACAGTTTAAGTGCCTCAATTAGAAACTTGTACAAAACAGGTACAACTAAAAAAAGACTGTATTTCAGTATGGGGTATGAAATTGAAGCAGGGTAATCATGCCTCACATTGGCTTGAGCTGCAGGTTGAAGGTTAGAGTTTAATGTCTGAGAAGGTGAAACTGAATTTTAATACAGTCAAGCTGTCCGGGCTGTAACTCAGTATTTATACTCCTCATCCATTAAGATTCTCAGTCACATCACTGTTACTCCTCTGCAAACTCTGTGCAACTCCTCAGTCAGCGAGACGGCAGCAGACTGTATTTTTAATGCAACCGTGCTGGCGACAGCCGCGGCAGGAGTTGTCTCTCTGTTCCGTTCCCTTGGATGTGATTTCTCAGGAACACCTGGAGGGAATTTATTCTAATTTGCACTCAAAGATGAATTCATTAGGAATCGGTGGTAAAAGGTCAATGCCACTGTGACTTCACAAAACAGGTTTTTGGCTATAACTCGAGAATTCATGTGCTCATTCTAGCAGAATATCACATAAATGTATATCAGGATAAAATGAAGCGATGAGGATTTATATCCAGGTCAAAGGTCAACTTCACCATGACATCATAATGTTTTGCATGTTTCTGATCATTATTCAACGCCAAAGCTCAGAAATAGAAAGGGGAGATTGGGTGGGTCAGACAAAGGACTTCTACCCAGGAGACCTGAGTTTGAGTCCTGTGCGTATCCAACGGGAAGAGACCTGTTTTTGACTAAAATTACCAAAGTTAGCTTTGATAAAAATTAAAACACACCAGCTTACAGGTGCATTCCTTAATTAAGTAGAGTGAGAAGAGTTTTTTTTATTTTCTTTTTAGTAAATGATTTCAGTGGCTACGCATCGTGCCACTCTCAGTTTACCTCAGAGCTCGCAGCAAACGCCAGAAGTTTTCCGATCCCGCATGAGTGGCACAAGTAATGCTAGTGAGAGGTAAGCTGGGAGTCTGGTTGACAGGTTTACCCGCTGATGTAGATTCTAATGGAGCAAGGCAGCGTTTAAATCTGTCCCTGTGGTAGAGATGTATTGTAAGCACGTCAACAGCTAACAAAAACTGTTCTGTCAACGTGAGACACGGCACAGAGGAGAGCAGAGCGCACGGCTCTTCTGAGGAAGACTCATAAATTTAAATGCTTCTAATGGACCACTGCATGATTCATCCATCACTAGTGCACTATCCTCGAGTCAATTACCACCACTAGATACACCTGTGTCTCAAACTCCATATTATATATTTAGCACATTATATTTTTATATTTAATAGGATATTTACATTCACATTTGAATGTGTGCATCCAGTGCACTTGATATAATCCATACTTCTTTAAAGCTATTTTTATACTCCATCCTTCCCTACTTTGGTTGATGGAATCGTTGGCCATTGTAGAAACTATTGGAGCCATTTTCTTTATTTATATCTAAACCTCTCTCAGTCTATCAGCGCCTCTGTTTTATTTATATGAATCTCTTCTTTTCTCCCTGCTTTGTTCCCGGGTCTCTCTGTGAAGAATGATTTGCATAATTCTGCGAGCAGCATTTGCATGATTCCTCTCGATGAACTGCAAACATTTGTTGAAACTTTGTATTGCTCAAAGAGTGCTTGTCTTGAGAATCACACGTCGTGTTTTTATGATGGTGGAGGAGGAGGAGGAGGTGTGCAACCTTAGTCAGACAAACAAACATCAAGTGAGATGTGGCAGGTTCAGGCAGGCTGAGATGTGAGACAGTTGTGTGACGTCTGAGAGTTCTGATAAAACCGAGAGTCACCCTCTAACCTGCCGGCCCCGGTCCCAGCGGTTGACCGATGAGTCACGCTCCATCTCCGAACAACAGCAAACATCCGACCATCTAGTTTCTATACCTGCTCATCCTGTGCCGTCAGAGAGGGCCGGAGCATCTCCCAGCAACCACCTGGTGAGAGGCAAGTTTCAACCTTGACAGGTCGACAGTCTATCACAAGACGAAGAAGAAGAAGTCACATCACCGAGAAGCTATTTTTGATCGCTTTTATTTTTTTTATTTTTTTTATCAGTAATCATATTATTATACACTTCATATTTAAACTCCACTACAGTGTTATTCAGTCCTGTGTCTGCGGCCCCCTGACCTGCATGTATGAGCCCTGCGTTCCATTACCCATACTACCACACTACCAGAAAAAGATTTGGTATGTTCCAATATGAAGTATGTGGAATGCAGTACGCCAAAAATACCAGGATGTCCTACTTACACATGGTCATATTTTGCAGTATGCAAGCTAGAATGCCTTTCTGGCTATTCTGACTCACAGTCTGCACAGTGAAAGACATTAACATACATGATATACGCCACAATGTGTCACGCAAATGTAAACATTGCGGACAGTGTACAAACATTTGACAGCTCATTTGACAGAATGACTGAAACGGCATTGACAGATGAAGCGCATTTAAGTGTGAGTAATATGTTCTTTGTACACTTTGAATACTAATTCCGTGCTAAGGATGAGATGGATATAAGAGCAGGAGGGTCCAAGTTCAAGTTCAAAGTAGCATGTCCCAATTGAATCCATTCCGAGCACGCCGTTGATATTTCTCAGCTCCAACACACCTGACTGAAATGAACAAGTTGCTATCAGGCTGCTGCAGAGCTTAATGACTAGCTGAACATTTGAATCAGAAAATATCTCATTCTTTCAGGGCAGGAGGCCTTCAGGGACAGGAGTGAAAAACACTGGAGGAAAGTATTGTACTTTTTTACATATCATCCTACCTCACAGACTTCTTCAGTAATTCTGCTGAGATTAGACATGCTCAGGTGGAGTTGTGTGGAGCTATGCTAGGATTGTTGTGAGGTCACCATGTACTCATGGCGGCTTGATTCCATCAGATGAGGCTGTGTGGCGTTCCGGCCGCAACGTAGCTGCCAGAACCAACAGCAGTCACCGTCTACACCGGAAGAGTGCAAGAATTGCAGAAAATTTTTCTCTGCACCACTTGAAATGTGACTAGTCTATATAATGAGAGAAGCTGCTGATACCTGATGGTATATCACATTACTAAATCAACATTTAATCGTAACTGTGGTACCAGGCCAGGAATCAAGGGAAAAGGACCAACATAACAAAATCTGAGCACAAACGTCTCGCCTCTGAAACACTCCCAGGGGTGTATAAAACTGTGCCAAAGACACAGTGTCATAGAACTGTGCCCACAGGGTTTGAGTTTATTGGGAGTGTCTCTTAAATAAGTAATGTTTGGGGTAAAAATTAAATAAAAGACTGCTGTGTTTTGAGCTACGCTACATCCTGCTCTACGGATAGCATCATCAGGTCTGGAAGAAAAGGGTAGCTCTTTCAGAAAAAATGTTTTTTAAAAATCATTTTTATTTGCCTATTTGTATCATTAACATAAATCATCACATTGAAAAGTGCATTATTCGTGATTAAAATCATGGTTGTTCCCTGTTGCACAGGATTATAACTTGTATGTGTTAGATATAACATTTTCAGGACCTTGAAGGCTCCATCATTTCACTCAGCCATAACAAAGTGGCGAACAGATGATGCAATGTCTTATTAACTGAAATTTATGATGTCATTATAAACCCGCTGAAATGTCTCATCTTGTATTCAAGGGGGTACCCAAGCAAACAAACAGAAAACACAATACAAAACCCAGAAGACATAACGCAGTGACACCAAAGCATCCAGCTGAGTAAAACAAAACAAAATACACTGAGAACCCTGTCACAGACACCATCATAGAGAAGAGATTAAACTACACTTACAGTCAGTTACAATCGCATTTCGAGGACACATACAATTTGCAGTGAGATAAGGGAATTCTAAATATGCAAAATTAAGATAGGGAATTAATATATACAGGTAAAAAAAACAGTAGGTTTCTTCAGGAGCAAATTTAACCATGATGATACAAAGAGCTTTTTCCCTGTCTTCATCCAGCAAATTCAGCAAAGGTTTATCAGAGTTGTGACTACAGTTTTGAAGAAAAATGGAAGATTGACAGCAGGTAAACTAAAAGTCTTATCAAGCTGTACAGTACAAAAGTGCAGAGTCCCTTTTCAACAATGGACACATGGATCAATAAACCCCTGCACAGTTCTCAAACGAGGCATTCTCTCTGAGGATTAAGTCCTCACAACTAGCAGGTAATCCAGATAGTCGTGTCCATGGCATCTTTATCATCCTTACTCATCTGGAAACATATAATGTTTCCTCGCACTCTATCTTCCCCACATTCAAGGGACTCATTTACATTTATATTGCTACTTAATGCTCAGAGTGGTTCATTGTGTGGTTAACCGGAGGAGCACCCTGACACAGCAGACAGGCCCCCTAGCAGGGACGACACAGCTGAGACGAGTCCTCATGGGTCAGCTGAATGTCAGAGAGAAGAAGGGGTCAAGTCGAGAGAGAGAGAGAGAGAGAGAGTGTGTGTGTGTGTGTGTGTGTGTGTGTGTGTGCGTGTGTGTGTGTGTGTGTGCATGCATGTGCATGTGTGCATCCTCAAAGATAGCAGGAGACAGAGAATGGTTGTTGTTTTGGATTGTAGTATTTGATATGTGCATATTTACTGAACTGGCAGAAGAGAATGTATGACAACTCTTTAGACAACAGACTGAAAAGCAGTTGGTCAATTAGCACAGCTTTGATTTTTTCTATTGTGATGTGTCACTTTTTGCACTGAGGAGAGAATTATTCATCCATCATCCATCCATCCATCACTTGTTGTTCTCCCCCTCAGTTGGAAGAAGCAAACAAACAAACGAGAATCACACACAAACCGAACAGTCTGATTTTATCATGTTTTGGCCTGTAATTATTTTAAAGGGGCACCATATAGTTTTGGAGAATAAGTTCAAACCCGTCATTTTAATATATACAATATAAATTAGGTTTAGTTTTGTATATGTCTCCTCTGAATAAAATGTCTTCCCAAAACTACACAGTGCTCTTTTGAAAGAGAAAAAGTCTCTACTCTCATACTCTTAATTGTAACTTCAAATATTTTCCATATTAAAGTGTGATAACAGGTCTTAGGAAGCACTTCTACATATGTGAAAATAGTAGTAGTCTTACGTGGATGTCATCTGATAAAGTGCCTCCAGTGATGTCACTCAGTGGCTAAGGTGCATCGTGGGTAATGTTTTAAAACGCAGTCCTCTGGTCTAGCATCACAATGTTTGAACTCATTATTGACACCTTAAGAACAGATTATCAAAACCAATAAGGCAGAATCAGAGATATCCGCTTTTTTACAACACACATTCTTCTTTATTTTAAAATCTGGTGCCTCCATTTCCCACAATGCGACTTCGTAGTTGAGTGACATCATTGGAGACAATTTGTCAGATTTATGTAGGGTCCTCTGGAGCCCCAATATGTGATATTCTACTTTTTTATACACAGTATGCAGTAATAGATTACTCCCCAAGAGCTTTAAACACACATTAATCAGTAAAATTGATGTAACCCTTTAATGAGACTCTTAAGTTTGTTTTCAGTTTATGAGTTCAGGAGAACAGATGATCAGAGCTTTTGTGTTAATGACAGTGTGTCAGCGCTGACACTGATAATGAGAGCTGACTTTTGGCACTGGAGTTCAGTGAGTAATGTTTGCCAAATTCCTCTTTGATTTGAACAAATGTTGCTGTTTTATGTTCACAACAAAAGTAACTCTCAAATGACAGAGAGATATACATTTACTGAATAAGGGCCATCCTGCTCAGTGCTGTTGACAACTAGTACTAATCCAGCGTTTACTTGTGCTAATATGCTATAAATATACATAGAAATTATAGTCCTCCAAGTCTGTGTACACAGATCTGTTATAATTATGAGGGTACAAGTGTTAGCCAAAACCAATATTGTTGACAGATGGCAAGACTTTCACTCTGTTCATCATCAGAGCATTAAACCAAAACCAAACAAATACAGCACCACAACTTCAAATGTTGTCACGAAACACTATCAACATTCATTTAAATTTGCAAGCAGAGGAAGCAGAAGAAGAAGAAGAGAAGAAGAAGAAGAAAAGATTATATTTCATCATCATGTGTGAAACTTTATATTTCATCAGTGCCGTTTGTAAAATACAACACTGTAATCAAATCCTCTGGATAATCTGGCAATACGGCTCAATTTTTCAGGGCCTTGACAGAGAATTTTGTGCGCAGACACAAATCACGTGCTTGCTATTATTGTCCAAAGTGTAAATCTGTCTGATGACGGCTGCCCGCCGGACTCTAAATCACCTGCTGTTCCATCTCACCCTGCACCATCACTTCACAATGACTGAGAGGCGCTGTGAAGTACACACCAGGAACTGGATGGCTTCATCGTCACAAGTACGTCTTACACAGCTCTTGCATTAGATTGTTTGTACCTCTGTGTCACTTCATATTCTGTGTAAAAATATATCAACGTAGCCAATTTAGTCATCATTTTCTCATGTTAGAAAGCAATGTAAGCTCACAGTCTACCACTATGTCCTGATACAGCAGGGAGTTTACATCCTCTGTGTGCTCGGGCAGCGTGGAGCTGCAGGGTGGAGGAACAACCAGCTCCTGGGAGACAAGAGTGGAGGGTGATTGCAATTGATTTCTGGCTCAGGTGACACTTAGCCACATCTAGGCAGGTGCATTCACACACAGTGAGAGTGTTGTGATCCAGGATGCTGTGTCATCGAGGCCCTAACTGTATACCCTTAAACACCCTCTCTATTGTGCTTCTTGCTATTGTTTGTCCAAGATACCTGCTGTGGGTGATTTATAGGTGCCCCAAAGGCGGATTCATTCAATAAAACAACAAAAGGAAAATACACTTTTCATTTTCAAGTTGCTGGCTTCATGATGTGAGTGAAGATGCAGAGAAGGTCCATTGTTGCCGTGTGACCCGTAGCATTACAGCCTCATGTCAATACGAATGAAATGTCAATTGCAGGCGACTCTAAAGATGACATATTACCGCTCCCTAAGCAACATGACCGTTACAGCATACCAGCAACAGGCCTTCGTCATATGGTCACAGTTTGGTTAAGTTTAGGAAAACTTGGTGGTTTGGGTTTGAATTACTACGTTATTTCTGAAAGTTAGAAACATATCTATGTTACATTAGTAACCTGCCTTAAATTGTGTACATGAGAACTTCAGAACAGAACTTCATTAGTATCTAAAAAGAACTCACAGAGAGCCGTTTTTATCTCTTTTCTGACATAAACATCAAAAGATTAATCAGAATACCGCATAATTAAAATAATTTGCTAAAGTTAAATACTTGTTTGTAGCTTGTGTGGTAAAAAACAAGAAAGGTTGAGATGGCTGGAGAGGGATAGCTGCTTACATACTTTACCAACTTTAGCCACAGCTATTGACAAATTTTATTAACACAAATGAGCTCTGCACTGATGGATTATTGACCTGCTGAATGTCAGTCTTGTAACTGATACAATGCAATGCTTTTTCATCCCCCCCAGCAAGGGCTTTCCTCTTTTCGTAGGTAGAGAGAGGTTCCATCTTGAGATTAGCTACACTGAGTGGTTCAGACCATCAGATGAGTGTGTGTGTGTGTGTGTCGGTGTGGCCATTGATTCATTGTGTTTTAGAGTTAGCTGAATTTGTTTTGCTGCCTTAGCTAAGTGACGCAACCTTCTTCTTGCTCCTACAAACACATGAGAATCAGTTCACTCTTTGCTTTTTAAAGAAATTTACAGATTTGAGAAATTCCACTGAAAAACTTCCCCCAGCACTCTATCATGAGAGGCTGCTAAATAAATTTGTGGTGCAGAGTGATATAATCAGCTGCCTTGGCGGTCCCATCCAAGGCAGTTAATTTGATGAGACTTTGTTGTTGGATTGTTTGGAAGATTTCATTGGCTGTCTCAAAATGTTTGAGTCTAATTTGACAGAATGGTGATACTCGAATCTAAAAATACCCAGCTTTCAGAATGTGAAACAACGGCATTCAAGGACAAAACAGACCAAACCTTGTAAATCAGCAGAGCCAAAATGGTTTGATAAATGCATAGATAAATATTATTACTACCACTACTACTACAAATACTGCATTCCAACTGTTTCTGTCAAATGTCAGTCCATTATTCTCTCTGGTTTTTGGCTCTGGTTTGCTCTACACATAATCCTGAGGGAAACTATGCCTCCGTAGCATACACCGAGTTTGTCTGGGCTGATTTTCTGGAAACAGACGCCTAATGAGAAAGCAGCTGAGATTCAATCATTTAGCAAAAGTTTTGGCAGTAAAACCCAAACAAATGAGCTAAAGAAAAAGGCAAAAAGAAATCGCTACATTCTTTCATTAACAACTCGTTTCCCTTTTCAGAGCCATTTCATTTCATGTTAAAATAAGAAATGTACTGATTCAGGTTTAATGCAAGTGGTTTTTGAAGCTGTCTGTTTTGCAGTTTACAATCCCCTCCCTCTTCTTTACGTCACCACACTTGCACAAGTCCTCTCTTGTTTTGCTTGTTTTCCTTTCTTCAAGTGTTTACACCACTTGGAGTCTTTGGTAGCATAAGTCATCATTGGTAGCATTGGAATTGGTCGCTTCCCCTTTTTTGCCCTTGTCGGTCGAGGTGCCAGAACAGGAGGATGCTGCCCTCTATGTGTCTCTCTGGACTTCTCTGTCCTGATTGGATAAAGACTGCAGGGATACCAGAGCATTTCTTTTGTCTTTTAGGACATGAGGATGGCGAGGAGAGACATGGCTTACTGACCAAACACCATAACAGTGATTACTGTTGGAGAGCCATTAAAGACTTGTTCAATTTAAAATATATCACTTTAAGATTTGTCAGATTGATTAATTGAAGTTGGTTTTTATATAAAGAAATATTCCCTCTGGGGGACATTTATACTGTACGATTAAGATTTAATGGCTGAAAATGTCTCAGTTAAGTGCTGTCACTAATCTGCAGTTTCTCAATATGTTGGTCAGTGGTCATCCTGGAGCACAATGTTAATGACCACTTATGTTTCTGTTGGCATTGCTTGAGTTGTCATTTTATCCCTGGAGACAGGAAAAAGTCATTTTCTCCCACCTACATACAGTGCAGGGTGAAAAAACATGTACTAAAAACACAACAGTACATAAAAGAATACGAACCTGCTGTCAACTTTTCTCTGTGTGACATATTTTAATATTATGTTAAGTATTTGCCTCTCAATCCCATTCACGTAAAAAGCACCATATTCTTCTCTTTAAATTAAGTTGAAGTTAAGCTTATTTTGTACAACTGAGTGACTTTTAGTGCGAGTAGAGCACAGTATGGAGTGATCCAGTCAGTCAGGCACTCAGAATACGATATAGAATAACTGGATGGCTGCGTATCTATAGGTCATGTTGAAAACTGCAGTAAACTTAATTTTGTTCTAATTAAACCCCAAACCTTTGCTCAGTTTTTGACCAACGGAGCAGTCCTGTGGGGCAGGAGAAGAGAGGAGAAAGAATCGCTCTAATTGCAAATGGCCAATTAAGAGCCAAATGCTTCGCCCCTGAAATTTGGAAGTTGAATGGCAAAGTGTTCTCTTGTGTCCTGTGCGCTGAGCTGGATGCTTCATCATCTACTTGTGGTATAGCGAAGGTGAAACATCTCATTAAGTCAATGACACCATTATCACTGGTGTGTTTGAGAATGACATCACAGTCCAAAAGATCCTAAAATACCTCAAACTCCTCTCTAATGCAGGGACTCAAATTGACCTCGAAACGAACAAAATGTTGTGACTTTGAGAGCAAAGCTATTGTTTTGTTCTATGTGTGTGTGTGTGTGTGTGTGTGTGTGTGTGTGTGTGTAAATGTGTGTAAATCCAGGTGTTTAAACGTGGATGTCAGAGATTATCACTCTCAAAGTCCCTCTAATATTCACAGTACCCTTGTGCAGATGGATGAGACCTCCGCCTGGGCAGCCAGCAAGAGTAATTCTTAACTAAAATTAGACAAAGGAGAAGAGGACAGGGTAAAAATAGGCATGTCTTTTTTTTTCCCAAGCTGTGCTATTTCTGTCTCATTTCCTCATACAAATCCTGACAAGTCATTATTTGAGGCCATTATTTCTTCTTGTTTTGGCAGCTGGGTCGTTGGCATCGTTATTCAAAGTATCATCCAAGATTCATCTTCTCATCAGCTCAGGCGTTTGGACATTTTTCACCAATTTTTTTCTTTATTCTCTCCAGGGACTGTTAATATGTACTGTAGTTACTAATGCTGAGATCACACTGATGGGTGAAACTGTGAATTAGATTTTATAACTTTTCAATTAGATTGCATAACTTTTAAATGGTTTTTAAAATGTGGCAGTACAGCACACTTTGTGTTCTTATTATAGCATTTTCTCTAGAGGAGTCTTCACCTTTCTCACCTCAGTGGCAGCTGCTGCTCGCCACATTAAGTAAGTCAAAAAGCACGGATGGTACTTTGATTAATAGAGTCAATAGTGGGATTGCAGTGATGTCATCATTCACATTAATAAGGATTATTCCTGTCTAGGACTGAAAAGTGTGATCTTAGTTCACATTTCACATGTTTACTGTATGTGTATTTTCTAATATATGGTATTGTATTTGAGAAAAGGGTTAAGGTTAGGGTTCGCATCAGTATTCATGCCTGATTGATTGTGCAGTCTGTCTGTGAAATGGTCAAATGGACTGCGTTTTTTCAGCGCTGTCTACCCTACCGACCTATCAAGTGTACCGACATCACACACGCACACATTCATAGAGGCTGCCATTTATATCTGTGAATTTAATTGCCACTGAATTCTGTGCATATGATTTCATGGCATTTAATGAAACATGATTCTCAGATGATGAGGCCGAGCTTTTAGTCCGTGCAGGCTCGAGTCAGCTAATAGGGCTGCTATCTGCACTGCTAACTGAGCTAACTAGCTAATGGCAGCGACAGTTATCATCAGTTAGCAGCTACTATGGCATTATGCTGCCCCCTATTTGTTTGTAATATGAATTTGACAGGTAGTCAATTCATTAATACTGAAGATTTTCATACACTAATCACGACTTAATTATTCAGAAATTCAAAATATCTGGTCTGTTCTCTAGTAATTCATCCTTATAAACTAAAGTCCTTGAATTGCAGTTATTCACTAACTACTTGTTAACGATTCATTAATATTCAAATCATTTTTGATTAATTTCTTACTCACTCCTTAGTAACTACTCACATTTTGTGTGCCTGGTTGTAAATTGATACCATTTCCTCTGACACCGCCATTATGGTAAATTCTCAACAACCAAAGAGACATTCATGTCCACCTCAAGATGAATTGTCATAACTTTTGTGACTTTTCTTGCTCAACCATCTGGTCAAAATGAGCATTTGTGCAATTTGCATTTCACCTCTGCCGTACTTTAAGTTTAGTGCTAAGTGGCAAATGTTAGCATTCTAATTCTAGTATCATATCATTAACTAGAAGGTCCTTATAAAAGACTTGTGAGCTCTAGTGTGTGAATGTATAAACCTTCATGCACTGGCTAGTGGTTAAAGAGTCTGCCTGAAAAAATGTCACTGCTACTTTATCTACATCTCTGGACGCAATTTCTGTCATCTAGTAGTCCCCTGAGGTACTAAACCATCTGTGTGTGTGTGTGTGTGTGTGTGTGTAGGTGTGTGTGTGTGTGTGTGTATTGTCTTGTGTAAATTATTGTAAGTGTTAAAATATTTAACATCCTCTGTGTCCAATCTGCTGTGCCACGATGTAAGCATGACAAGTTTCAGTACCTGACAGTTTCCATTTTTAGCAGTAAGGGAGAAGGTGTTATGGTGACCCCGGCTCCATGTAGCTGCAGCCTGCCTGGCGGGGGTGCAGCTGGCAGGGAGAGATTGGACTCAGCTGGCACTGCTGGGGACTCTTTGGGTAGGAGGTTGGGTTTGTGGAACGGATGCGTGAGACACCACAGCCAAGCCTGCTGTGTTTTCCAGAGCCAGAGGCCAGGAGTGCCCCTCAGCGCTGTCTGCCTGTGTGAGACTGCTTGTGCGTATTTGCCCCTGTCTCGCTATACTCATGAGGACCTTTGCCACAGAACAAAAACAATACAAGGACGAGGAAGCTCCTCAGCAAGAGGAAACAATGTGCTGGTCCTTACTTATTTAAAGGGGTCAGTGTAAGGTTTGGGATTAGATTTAGGGCCATGGTGGTGAATGTTACAGTCAGAGCTGGGGGTTAAAGAATAAAAACACTCAGCATACGTGTGTGAGCGGATAGATGGTAAAATATGACTTTAATAGACTCGTTTCAGACGTGTTCATTGTAAAAAGTTGTGTTAAATGTGACATTGTATCTTATTTTAATACTGGCACTTTAACTTTAACTGAATGCCAAAAAATACCAGCAGAGGTTTTGTATTTATGAAAAAAACAATGGAAGCAAAATTGTTTTCATATTGATTATTATGCAGCACCCTGATGGTGGACAAAAATAAAAATATGTCAAATAAAAAAACATAAAAAAGAAAGAAAGACACCAGGAGGTTATTTAGAGCCTGGAAAGAGTTTCTTTGTCTTGTTTTGAAATATGGCACACAGTAATCTTTGTCTTTGTAGAAAAATGAAGGATTTACAGACAAAACTTTAATGCTGCTCATATCTGGGAGGTAGCCACCTTAAAAAATCTGACTGACTGAGTTACAGTTTGTTCCAGGCTCTCTTTGTTCCCACTTTGTGCAGGGACACAACAAATCCCAGGGAGCTTTTACCTGATACTATTTGGGGAACATTTAGTGAACCACAGAATTATCCAGAATTGTGTTGCTTTTTAATTTTCATCTGTGCATTCACATAGCAAAGTGTAGCAGAGTGTTTAAAAAAAAAAGAAAGAAAAAGAAAAGAAAAACTGAATTCTGTGTGTGCTGACATTTGTTCGTGTGTGTTCACAACAGCCGGTTGCAGATGCACCATAAGGAGGTTTCTGAAGGCTGGAGGGCAGCTGTGGGACTGAGTCCAATGAGCCAAGAGAAGACGTCTGTCAGTCTGTGTCAGGCAACACAAGCTGAGGAGTCATTATAACATGAAGGTAGGAATAAAAGTATAAATCATCTGTAAAAAGGATTTTAAGAAATTCAAAATGATAATGACAGCCCACAGGTGTTGTGGATAAAGTTACAATATTTCGCTAAAGTCTCTAAAGCAAACCCAGCAGTCACAGAACAACATGGGAACCTTGAGTCCTTTTTTTTTTTTTTTTTTTTTTTTTTTTTTTTTT
>CAEMYA010000103.1:4912528-4929537 GCA_903131615.1 Diplodus sargus
TTTTTTTTACAATCTTTCAAATGCAAATCTTGTAATCACTCACTTTTAATGGTTTTGACCCTCTAAATTCTATGAAAAAAAAACAAAAAAACAAATCATGTCTGTCTCTTCTGTCTTCAGTAGCAAATCATTCACATTGTCTCCACAATGAATTATATCTTCAGTGTATCTGAGCTGGGTGAAGGTAATAGTCTACACATTCCCATGGTGAAGTTAATGAGAGTCATTGTTAGTCAACCATACAGACGGTTCGACTACAGCTATAGACCCACAGCAGCATGTACTGTATGTGTTGATTCGCAGTGGGATCAGCAGCGTCTGTAGTCCATCATTTTACTCAAGGTAATGGCCTGTTTGTCTTAGTCAGCCGGAACTATAACTCTTCTTCACCAGAAAGTGTGCAGAAGTTGGCCTCTAAAGGTGACGTAAATAAAACTTAAAAACATTACTTTGCTGAGGCTACTTCATGACATCATCAAACTACTTTTTTATTTTCATTGTCCTGAATGAGAGGCCCCTAGTGGCTGAAATTACATACTGTGTGTCTGATGCCCCTGACAACATGGTTTAACATCTAAAGTAATTTTCTACAACACAAAATACTGAGTACTAAAAAAAACCCTCAAATTTGCCAAAGCTTAAAGTTTAGCAAAAAAACATTTTTCTTATTTATTGTGTATGAACACTCGAAAACGTCATCATGACTGTATGTGTGAGTGGTTTTATCTAAAGTCATTCACGGTTCATCAGATTTTGATTCAAATATTGCTGTAACTTACTGTGGTTAGTTAATGGAAATTTGTGACATCACGGACTTCACTCGTGAGGACAAAAGCAAAAACGGAAAAATCTGTGGCTGTTAAATAGCCAAAAAAAATGTTGCATCTGTGTAGGATCCCAGCACTCATGCTGAGAAAAACACTCATCAAATCCATTAAATTGTGACGGCCATTGTGATTGGAGCACCTCGTTATGAAGTGCTTTCATTTCCTTTTGCTGTTGGCAATTTTCCTCAACCTGCCTCGTCTACTTCTGCTTGGCAATTTCCCAGAATGACTTTTGACACTGGTTACAGAAGGGGGTGTGAACTTCTTGCTTTCTATCAAAAATGCATTATGTCTTGGTGAGTCTTGAGTGCTGCAGCAGTGGGTCGAGAATCGAAGGAAAATGAACATCGGTCGTGAAACTGTCAGCGTGTCTTTAAATTTGCGTTTGCTTTAAAATTTAGATTCTGCCGCCACAGTTGACCAAACACTGAACATCCCCCAAGAGCTTTTCTTACGACTTCATTATGCGAGAAAAAACTGTGAAGAATGGAAGGTGGGGTGCTCAAGAACCAGCCAGCCAAATCTCTATCGTATGTTCCACATATTATCTATAATGGGCCTCTGTTGGTCATTAACCCCAGGTAATCAGCTGTATTACGAAAACCCGCCTGCTTACTGCAAACTATTTTCCAGTTGAAGTGTCTTAGTTTGGCTGTAATGGGCTCCTCCTCGTTTTATGGCCTCTTATGTTCTTCAGCACATTGCCCTTTTCACACACAATTACCTCCTCAGCTCCATTTCGGGCCCATTAGCAGGACTTGCAGGCTTATCCTTCCCTAAGAGCAGAGGCTTCAAGGGATATGACAAGTTCTTCTGCCTCTGGAAGAGGATCGTTTAGCTCAACTAAAACTGTGGAACTGTAAAGCCATTGAAATTCAAAATGGGAGAATAAAATGAGCTGAATTGAGCACGGTAGACCTGTGTGGCAATAGAGCTGATCACTGAGGGAAGATAAATGTGAGTTTGAAGTTCTCATATCAACTTATACTTTCCTACTTTGGCTTCTGACACTGTTTGGTAGCAGCAGTGAGGATTTCCTGCAGATTTCTTCATACTTATGGGACGACTGGAGGATTTTAGAGGTTTGAATCATACAGTAACCTTTCAAGGTGTTTATGAGCAGGTATCGAACCCTCTGCCCTCCACCTCGTTGTATGTTTCTGTGGATAAAAGGGGGTCAGCTGCTTATTGTCAAATGTCAGCACATGTAGCAGTTTGCTCACTTGTATCACTGCAAAACATTTAAAATGCAGATAAGCTTCAAGGCAGAGCATTAAACTCCATAGTCAGCAAATAGCTGTAGCCAGTCATTATAGTCACATTGCCTGATGGCAAGGTCACTGGCTACGTTGTCAGATACAATTAACCTTTGGTGTTGGTTCTTTTTGGCCTATTTGCAAGTAGACTCTGTCAAATGTTAAAATGCGAATGAAACTGTACATTTAATATAGAAACACTTAATTGGCAGGAGTGTTTTCAAAGTACAGGGTGTTTTAGGTGGTCGGGCGGTTGACATCTGGAGTTTCACCAGAGGTTTGGATTTTTGGCCCACAGATAAGAATGTTTGTTCCTGTGAGGGGAAGCCGGACATTTTGATGGATGCACATAGTTTTGAATGCACATTTGGAGCTGCCAGTCCTATGTGAAATGGGCACTTTCGCAACTGGTTGGCTTGTTTCACATACTGTTTGAACGAAAACTTCCACAGAAGAAATACATTTTCACATGTGGACAACAGACTTCCGTGAGCAATTTGCTTTTTTTCACATGTGGAAGCGTCCAGCTGTACACTTTAAGATTTAATGAGGCAACAGAGGAACACTGGGCAGTATTATGTACAGCTGTCTCTGGTTATGATAGCTCTAAGATAAGATTCCATAGTTTTTATTAACATGGAAACAGAAAATGAGGATGAAGGGGGGAGAACAGATCCTTGTGAGATACCATATTGTGACAGAACATGTTCTGAACCTGAAACATAAAAGACATGAAACCAGTTCACAGTGGAACAGAGTCAAGAGATGACACTGGTGATACTGCAAGTCGTTCTACTCCATAACTGATGCAAACGTATTACAGTAAATGTGTTTGCAAGCTTCACAGTGAGAGAATCTAAAGGCTCGCATGGTGTTGCAGATAGGATGCATGGATTTAAAGACGATAGATTTTTTTTTTCCCGTTCCTATTTGGTTTACAAGTAATAACTTGGACATGGATATTTTGTGAGCGGATTTACATATTTGCATTTAACTTCTTTTTGATCAGCAAATGGATAAAAAAAGTAAACCTTAAGCATCCTCTCTCAGAGTTTTATTCCCAGCCGTGTAATGGTCTGGTTGATTTCACCTGTGTCTGCCCTGTCATTAAGTCAAAAATACCCCAGAACTGCAAGTGCTGTATTTGTAATCAGAGACACAGGGACGTATAGAGTGGACTAAAATAGATCAGTCACTCAAATCTGGATAAACGGTAGAGATGTCAGACTGAGACAGGAATAGCTCTGTGATGCAACATTACAAGAGGGAACCTTACTAAAGCTTACCAACAGGATGAAATATTAAACAACACAACTCCTCAGCTCTTGCCGTCTTTTAGTTGAGCCATGTATGAGGTTTGAACTTGGAGTGATTGCTCAGGACTTGTTAATATGATTAAGACACCGACATTAATAAATGCTTTTAACTTTGGTTTATATTCTGTCCTTTATAATAGAGCTGCTTATTCATCATTTCCCTCTTACAGCATCAGAAGAGCTATTGCTGATGTAATCAAGTCATCTATCCCTCTAGCTGTGCGTGTGAGTGTTTCTCCATACAGCCTCGAGGTAAATCTGATAAAGCAAAGTTATGTTACCCTCATTCAGTGCCTTCATTCACTATTCTTGCCGCCTGGCACAACACGCGCAGAAGCCTCCTCCGAAGGGATTTATGTAAGTTGCCGTGTCTGGAGAAGTCTTCGTTTGGATGCCATCTGATTAAATATGAACACATATTTTATTTTACTCGAAACGAGATTCTCTTGTCTGTGTCACTTGTTTTCAGCAGGAAACCACTCTGTAATTCAAAGCAGCGGTTTGCTCGAGGGGAGAGGCCCCACTGGGGAACATTTGAAGACGTGAGACAGTAAAACGTTTTCTGAAGTCTTTGTGCTCTTTTTGTCCGATGCAGAAGTGCCCTCTAGTGGAAGAGATTCAAGTCTCTACATCTCCATATTGCTGAGATTCTTCTTTTTTTTTTTAAGCACAAGAATATTAACTTACAATAAACAGGTTAACAAATATTAGGGTAACACTACATTATTGATACTAACCATTAATTAGTTGCTAGTATTTTGGCTCTTATATCAACCCACACAGGTTTTACTAACAAATCTGTTGCGTGCAAGACCTCAATTTAGAATAGGGAACACATTATTATTTGCATTGACAGAACTGACAATGTTTAGGATGAGATTGTAATTCATGTACAGCGTCTTCTTTACTGACTATCAGTAAGCAGTAATTAGGAAGTTATGGAGGGGGAATTCTTGTTTGTAGTTGTAGAATATGCGCCTGCACAGGGGAAGGGCATTGCCAAGTACGCACTGCGTGAGGGAGAGAGGCTGCCAGCAGCGTATGCACGAGAATGATTGACACTTCTCGGACGCTCACCTTGGCTCTGATTGGTTGTATCCTACCAGGAGCGGTAGATTCTTGTAAATCAAATTAGGGCCACTGGGTGGCGCCACAGACAGTGGATTTTTATACAGCTGACCTGTGTCTTATTCTACTGTCTACTATAGTGACATTTTTTGCAAATTTAACAATAAACTAGTTACAGACTACAGCTTTAATGGTTAATATGCGTTCCCTCTTATACAGTAAAGTGTTCTGAAATGGGTAAAAGGCAAAGATGAGAAACAGAAATCAAAAGTCCAAGGAAGATTACAACATGGAAGTTTAGTAGTTTCAGCAAGGTAAACCCATAATATCATAAATACTATCACTTTAGAATGGTGAGAAATGTTGTTTGAGCTGAGATTGACACTCAGCTGTATGTTTGCTGACATGTCACTCTCAACATGACAGGGGTCTTCAGAAATGTGCGAAACAATGAAATAATAAATTGAGTAGGGATAGACGAATTGTCAGCCCAGCAGATATTTTTTTGAATTTTTATGATTGACAAATCCACAAGCTCCAAAAAGTGTGGTAAACTTCATGTCTGTGTAATGTTACAGCAGCAGGGAGGGATTACAACACTGAGTCCATGACTATCCTCCCATCTCAGGAACAGCAGCAGCCTGTGTGAGCGCTCCTCTGCACTCCTCAGGTCTCTGTCTCCCCCTGCAGGCATGTGAAAGTCTGTATCTGCGCCACAAGAGTTGAGACTCATTGACCTAAACATGTGCACAACAGCTGCATCTGGAGCATGTCAAAAGAGTGACATGAAGTCATGTGACATGGTTTTGTAATGACAGCAAAAGGTCTGCACTGTATGTATGTGTAAGATTTAATACCAGAAATACATTTAGAAATACATTTACTTAAGTTGCTGCTTTAATTAATTTTTTAAGAATTATAGATGAAAACATTCAAAAATCTACTAAAATGATCATCAGATTATGAATAAAAGCTGTAAAGCTGTAAAGCTAGTGGTGTTAACACAGACCCCTCAAGCGTTTGGTCTGAACCGGCATCTGTACAGCTAAGGGAGCTAAGTAACTAAGCAAAGCTACAGTTACTGCGTGCGCATGGCAATTTTTTCTGCCATTTTTTCTGAGCGCTTCAAGTTGAAAATCTCTCAATTTTTAAGAACGCCACTGATGATGTCACTGTCACTCTTTTTCCTGGCCTAGATGATAATGTTCACTGTATTTTTGTCCCCAACAGATCAACAGACCCACATCCTCTTAGCTCTGATGTCCTGATGCCAAATAAAATAAATGGATACTGAACCGCAAAGAGGTGGTTGTGACTGTACTCTGGCAGTTGTCAAGATATTGTTGCCATAGAGACAAGATGCACATGCAGCGTTTTTTCTGTCAGCGAACAAACACATCGACTCAGCGCTCCTGAACGCACAGCCAGCCACCAAATACAAAACTATGTGGACACAGGCCCTTTGCAGCTACTCTGGTTATACGTCACCCCCTATTTGTTGGGAGTATGAACTTGACAGGTGGCAAGTTCTAATATATTGGACCGTTAATATGGAATCATAAATAGACAAAAAATATATAAATAAATCAGGAAAGAATTAACAGACTTAGATAAATAAGGAAATCAATAAATACAGTAAATGGACCTGTTAAAGATGCAGTCTGGAGTTATGAGATTTAGCCAGAATATTTGAATAATACAGCTCCCAGGTCTCTCCTTCTTTCTCTCGGCTGAGCTACAGCCCTGCCTTCAAAGCCCCTCCCAACAGAGGAGCCTGCTGTGCACGAGAAGGCTTGTAACCGCGGTAGCCAGTGGCCAGATAACCAAGATGCCGCATTCGCATCGGGTTGAATGCTCATTGCTTTGGTAGGGCACTGGCAACAACATAAGCCCTGATTGTTCTATTTCTGATCAATACAAATTACAATGACGAGTGCCTCATGCTGATCACTATAGATATCCCACAAACAATATTCCTCACATCGTGGTAGACGGACTTAACAGCTAATCATTACCCGGTGCAACGCCATGCTGCCTTTCTAAAGCATGAGTAACGTTATTTCTCGAAACCAATTCAACCACTTCAGAGCGTACTGAACACAAACAAATGTTATCACTGCCCAGTCACTTGAAAGACACTTTTGCTGACCAGTAGCCATAAAGACTAAGCTAAACACAGGATTTTACATACAAGCTAACAAGCTATATTTACCAACAAGCTACATAGCTCGACTGCAACATCATAAGGCATATTACTGTAACCGCTGCCATCTTAGCCTTGTGGTTAAATAATAGAATGAAACATATATCAAGCAGGGGTCCCTACCTGTCCAGCAGAAAAGCTGCCAGCTCTGCGTGGCTCTTGAGTCCTTACAAAACCTGCAACTCCTTCCACCTCTAAAATCAGGCTCTCATATTTATTCTAGTTTTCTTTCTGGTAAGGTCCAATTCTTTCTTTTAACACTGCTTTGATTCCTCTGTCTTCTTATTTCCTCTCTTTGACATGGGCTAACGTTGGAAATTTATCTGCTCTGTTGCCTCACAGCCATTGTTAGCAGTTTAAGCTTGAGCTTGTACCTATCTGACCAGGTGAGAGCACTGTTGCCAACTCCTCAGTAAGGAAAGTCACTATTGGCTGTCCTAAAAGTCGCTAGAAGTTACAAATTGAAGTCATCGCCTAATTTGCATAACTGGCCAATTAGCCATTGCAATGCGGCGTAGGAGAAAGGAATACATTTGTGGGAGGGACAGAAAGGGAGTAAAAAAACATCCTTATTATGCTTAGAACTACAAATAAACTTATTAGTGCAGTGATTTTTTTAGACAGAAACATTTTTTACATTTACATCAGATCAGCCAGCGGTGCACGGGCGATTGCGCAGTGTGGACATGGAGAGGTTAACATCTCCAGCTCTGAATACAGCTGGGAGGGACAGCTGCACAGGGGCTGGGCCACCTGTGAGCGCTTTGGAATGGGGGAGGGGCCCAAGGCAGCACCTGCTGCTCGTTGAGAAGAGCAAGAATGATACTCGCTTTCACGTCAGAGTCTCCAAAATTCTCCAATAAAACCACAAAAAAGTCTCTAATTTGTCGCTAGTTGCGCTTTTGAAAAAGAGTCGCTAGAAGGGTCTGAAAACTCACTAAATATAACAACAAAGTCGCCAAGTTGGTGACACTGGGTGAGAGCAGGCGCTGCGCGGGGGAGGGGCACTGTGGAGTACGCACTGAGGGAGGGACGCTGCCAGTAGCATAAGCACGAGCATGATTGACACTTCTCAGACACTCCCCTTGGATCAGTTTGGTTGTGTTGATTTGGGAGCGGTGGATTCTTGCAAATCAAATAACAGCCACTGGGTGGAGCCACAGATTTTTATACAGTGGATCTGTATCATATTCTACTGTCAAATCATAATGACAATTTTTGCTAATATAACAAAAAAATTGTTACAGACAGAGGAATTCCCCCAGACACCCTTAAAAAATCTCTCAATTTTGTGTGTTATTGAGTTGGAAGAAACTTGATAAACTTTGTATAAGGCTTAATACTATATATTGTCCTTCTTGTAAATTCAGCAAATGTTATACGTGAATACTGACATCTCATAGTGGAGAAGAGCATATGTAACGCTGGTCTGCCGGCTTTTCATGATTAACAGAGACTCCAGCCTGCAGTGTAGTTCATATACTGTACCTTATTGTTACTGTACAAAGTCAGTCATTATTCTACTCTACTGTATTTAAGAGCAGACAGCAGGAAAACATTTTTAGTTCTTTAGTTTTAATTTGGTTGTTATCTCTCACATACACATGCACAAAACTCACACACATGTTCACACAGACGGGGGTTAATGGATGTGACCTGCTGTTCTGTTCCTGCACTATTGTCAAATGGAAGGCCTAATTAATGATTTTAACCTTTTGCTATCAGGCTGAAAAACCTACCAATCGCAAATCCCAGTCCCTCTCTGCCACTTCATGATTTTATAATTTCAGAGATTAATTTGTTTTGATTTAATGGCGTTGTCGAAAAAGCACAATAATTTCTGTTTTTAGGAAGTGACATGATGAGATTATTGCTTTAACGGATAGATACACATGCATTTCTGATGAAGAAAAAATATAGCTGTAATATTTGTGCAGAAGAAAAAAAACTATTGAAGCTTACATAGCGAAGTTTCAGGAGCAGGACTACACCTCAACAGCGCCAACTTCCGATATTCCTATAAATAACCACCTGACCCTCTCCTTGTCTTCACTCTCGTATTCAGCACTGCTCCCCCCCACCCAATTTCTCTCTCCCTGTTTCTTCTTTTCTTTCCTCCCCTTCGTAGGACCAGGGGGGGTCCGTTGCTGCCCGGGTGCGGTGGCGGATTCCCTACAGAGCTTCCCCACAATGCACTCGAAGAACTCAGATCTTCAACGTTTTGTTTTCGCTTTCTTTCATGATAAATCGTTTAAACGCATCTTGTTGAAGGTGTGGTCCTTGCTAGTGAATAGGCCTACATTTAATTGTCTATTACAATGTCATCTTAATTGCAGACACATGTTGAAGATGAAGTTTCAATCTTAGGTTTCTTAAGATTTGTTTTTTGGTGAATGAAACTGAATGAATGAATCTCCAAGGCAGAGAATTAGGTCCCTCTGATCTCTGGCTCTTCCTGCTGTAAGAGTGTGTCTATTGTAGCCAAGTGCTGGGTTTCAGTCATTACAAGGCGAAGAAATGTCCAGGAAAATATGTTTGAATCTTTGTACATTGAGATCACATTATTGAAACAAGTATTCATGAAACACACTATGTTTCATGAATACTTCACAACAAAGCAAAAACAAACAAACAAAGAAGACTTTGAAACAGGTGAGACTTTTATACAGAGTGTGTAAGGACAACCTGCTACAACATGTCTTTACCAAGATGAAACTATACTGAACATTTTTATTAAAGGTGCTATAGTTAGTATATTTATATTAACAACTGACCACATCATGACAACCTAACAGAGAATCATCACCTGACTCAGCAGTTCACCTCAGCTCTATGATGGATTGAAGAAGCAGACTGTCACAGATGACCTGGTGAACACAGTGTAGCATTTAGCAGCTAAAAAGCCAGATATTTCACTCAGGAGTTGGAAAAGACCAACAAAAGTTAAAAGGAGAGTACATTTCCCGCTTATATTCATGAGGTGGCCAAAAAGCATGACTCCAAAGTTGTTCTATATCTGTTAGATGTTTAAATGGACAATGGTTTCTAACAAGTTTGTTTCAACTTAATAAAGTGATAATACGAACAGTGTTGTGTTCACAGGCAAAACAAATTATTTAATACCAGAACTCAACAAACCTGGGGTGACATCACCACGGGCGTCACACTTATTAACAGCATAGCTCTGTTAAAGTTTATCATTTTAGATCATCCACATGTGAATCGATTCCTGTTATACAGCTAAACAATAAGCTGATACTCACTATGAGTTCCGTATAGCTGAAGGATGCTGTATGATTCGGTTATTCATTTTCTGCAGGTTCCCCACAATGTCACATTGTTTTCACATTCTTATCTGATACATTGTTTTAATAAAAAACACAATAATTATAAAGGCTATCAATTTTATATTAGCCATTAGATGAGCAAAAAGGGGTTTGATGTCTTACTCAAGTTACACACTAACACTTTGATAGGTAATATGCTCAGCTGATCAGCTCATTTACCATCACCGGCAACAGACAAGAGGATGCTCTGTAAAGTGCTGTTGTTTAAAGGCTGTGAGTCTCTGCCTCTCGTAGAGGTCTGAGGACAAATTCTTTCCTGTAGGAGAAATCGATGAGTTCGACCCTGTGGTACATCCTATGCCTGCGTTGCAGCAGGCGATAAAGAGAGAGGGTGAACTTAGCTAGCGCCAGTGTGCAGGTGATCACCACCACCAGCAGTGCGGAGTAGAATATCATCTCAGATGTGCTTATTGTGGTGGTTGGTGCAGTCGTTGTTATAGTGGTGGTCAGTGTGGTCGTTGTTATAGTTGTGGTTGGTACAGTCATTGTTATAGTGGTGGTCGGTGTGGTCGTTGTTATAGTTGTGGTTGGTGCAGTCGTTGTTTTTGCGTTTCTGGTTGTTGGTATTGTTGTGGTGGTTGTTGCAGTTGGTAAAGTGGGTGTTGGCGTTGTGGTCGTAAGTATTGTGGAGGTGGTTTGCAATGTGGTTGGAAGAGTTGTGGTGGGTGTAGTGGTGGTTGGCAAAGTGGTGGTCGGTGTTGTAGTTGTAAGGATGGTGGTTGTTGGTATTGTAGTGGGGAGTGTCTTGGATGTTGTTGTTGTGGTTAAGATCGTGGTCTTGGAGGGAAGGGTGGGGCAAATAATTTGATCTTCTGTTAATGATCCGATTTCCTGCCCTTTTAGATCTTCTGGATACTCACAGACCACTTGAGACACAATCTTGTCAGAGTTCGCCTTCATCCAGAGGTGAAGATTTATCAGATTACAGTCACAGTTCCAGGGATTATGATCCAGGTACAGTTTTTTTAGTTTTGCTAAAGGCTGAAAAACATCCTCAGGAAGCGTCTGGAGGTCGTTGTGAGCGAGCTTAAGTGTGATCAGAGATTGTAGCTTCTCAAACACACCAGCATCCAGTGAATTTATCTTGTTGTACTGTAGATTCAGATCTGTGAGCTTCTCAAGGCCTTCAAAGTGCTCAGCATTCAATGTGTCAAAGTGGTTTTTTGACAGATCTAACTTCTTGAGTTTCTTCATAGGGCTGAATATTCCATTAGGAAGAGTACTGAGATTGTTCTGACTGAGGCTTATGTAAACCAATGTAGGCAGTGCTCCAAAAAGCACTGGTGGTAGGCTGGTCAGTTGGTTATTTTGTAGGGTCAGTGTTTTAAGCTGAGGGAAGTCAACAAAACATTCTTGAGGTAAACCAGTCAGAAGATTACCATCCAAAGTCAGCTTTGTTAGTTTGTCTTTATGTGGAAACAGATTAGGTGATAATTCTGATATTTTGTTTCCCGCCAAGCCAATTTCCTTCAAGTTTGGTAAATTCTGAAATATGTCATCAGGAATGCTGGTCAGCTGGTTGTCGTAAAGTCGTAGAATCGCAAGTTTGTTTAGGTTCGAGAACCAGTCAGTGGATACAGCAGAGAGATTATTTCTAGCTAGATGAAGTAATGAAAGGTTCTCAAGATTGTCAAAGGTCCCATCCTCAATTGATTCAATCTCATTTCCATTTAAGTGGATCTCTGTTAGACTTTTAAGGCCATCAAACAAGCCTGTCTCCAGACTGCGAAGCTTGTTAGACTTTAGTGTAAGCTTATCCAGGTTGCTGAGATCTTTAAAGACTCCCACTGGGATTGACGTTAACGGGCTGCTGGAGATCTCAAGGGACTGGAGGTTTACCAAACCTTCAAATGCTCCTGGTTCAATAGATGTTATGATAGAGTTCAAGAATTCCACCCTTGTAAGTTGGGGATTTTCAACAAAGGCTCCTTTGGGGATTGTTTGAATTTGACTATCCAGAAAGTAGAACCCTGTCACACCTGGTCTCAGGACACGTGTGATTTCTGTCACACGGTGGAAAACACGTTTGCATTCTTCCCCCTTTTTGCATGATTTGTCTTGAGGCAATGAAGACTCAAACAGCAAAGACAGAAATAGAACGATGATTTCCCCTCTTGACATGCTTATTCACTGTAAAAGAAAGACAATGTGATTATTTATAACTTATGATGTAAGTTGAGTTTGAAACATTGCATACTGTTTGGAGGGAAGTTGAATGCATGGCTTGTATGTCCTTCTGCTGATAAATAGCCAACCACTAGTAACTAAGAGTAGTTACGTATCAATAACATCATATAACATCATATAAAGCTTTACTATTTCAAAAATGCCCCAAAAAAATATTTGCCTACCTTGTTATTTCCTGTCCCAGAATTAACCAGGCTGTTACAGCAACGAGGAGGCACAAGCATACCAAACATAAAAAGAATTAAAATGTGATAATGTATAACTTAAACTACTATAACTATAACTAATTATAACTTAATAAATTAAAATAGTTTTAAATACAGTGTCTTCTGTTATCGCTTCATACACATGACTGAAAGTTGATTCTTTATTTGATGGATGATCACCAAAAAGATGACGTTGGTATGTTTCTGTTTTTTAAAAGCTTTAGTATTTAGCATTCATGCACATACTCTGTATGTTAATATCGTGATGGTATGTAAACTTTTTGACATTTTTAAAATATGCAGCTCTTCCCAGGTCTTTCAAACTCAAACTTATATTATCCACCACTTTCATCCATTTTTTCTATCCCTCTGTTTTGTTGATTATGTTTTGTTTTAACTTCCTTACTAGATCATTGCTTTTGACAGGTAGCTGCTTAACATATAACAATGTTTGCAAGTTGTTTGTTTAGTCTGGTGTCTGTAATTGCTGGTATGGTGAGCGGTTAGGAGGGCGACCAGCGAGTTGGTATAATTAAGTAGGCGCTGACAACGCCACCCTGGGAATTTCACCCAAGGAATGATATCTACCTCAGATCAAGACTGATAACTCAAAACCATACAGGTTCATGATGCTAAGAGTTGAGACGTGGTTCCATCCAACAATAATTATTTATTTTAACAATATCAAAATACTAACTAAAGGTTATTAGGGAAGTGCAAAGAAAATGTCTGAAGCTGAGGCTTACCAGTGGAGAGGCACACCACCAGGAATGAGGTATCCTTAAGAAGAGTCAACCCAATCACACACACACATACACACACACACACTCGTGAAGGATCACACCAGGGGATGGACAACTAAGCAAAGCACACAGCAAGGGGGAACCACTACTGGAAGACACAAACCCCAACCGCCTTAGGCTCTCAGCTTCTACAACAGAAGAGAGGACGAGATACAATCAGTACAGTGAGGCTCTATTCATGCAAATAATAGAAACACTTTATTGCAGTGACTAAAGGCTGAAACACTAAACACATCAGCAATGACAGGGAAATGGGCTTCCTGCCCGTGGTGAATGACCCACTACTTGAAGTTTAACTTAACAACTAAATAACAAAAGAAATAAGATAAAGTAACTAGAATAAACTACACAAAACGACATTAATGATGATGACGTGAGAGAAGTAGCCTGGAAGTTGGAAATTAAACAAACGCAAAACGAAAAATTACTGTCCCAAACAATTCCCACGTGCACAACAAAACAAATTAAATAAACTACACAAGATAATCACTGACGGAGGATACAAACAGATTACAATCCAGGACAAAGTAACTGAAAAAAGCCACACCCACAACACACACTCCGCTAAAATTGACCCAAGCTAAAATAGTTAGGGACTGCACACACAGTAAAGCTGCTGAACACCAACACAGGGCAGCAGTCCTGATCCGGCTACGCCTGTGAGCCCAAGGGGGAGAGCGGACAAGACTCTGTTGCTCATCCCGCCACTATGAGCCAACTCCTGAAACTACACTCACCTACCTGCAGGGATCCGTGAGAGAGTCACTTTTGATGGAGTGGAGAGGGTCCCAAGCAGATGGATGTACAAAATCAACTGGTATAAGTGTTAGGTTTAACACTAATAAACACAATAAAATCAGACACAGACTCAGAGTATTTTGTCTTTTCTTTGCAAAGGGGAAGTACAGTTCTCAGCCCTGTGAGTCTGATCAGCAGTCTTCCAAAGATACCTTCCCCTTGCACATCCTTTTATTCAAAAGCATTGGGCGTGATCGTAATATGATTGGTTAACACAGAATACAGATAACAACATTTTTGTCGTGTGGATGAGCAGATATATGTGTCTTGTGGTTAGCCTCGACCTTCTGTAGCATTCCACAGACTTTGAACAAAGCAGGGTAATAAATTGTAGCATGTGAAAAACTGATAATATTCATGTATTTTCATAATTCCAACATTTCCCTCCTGTTTATCATTTTGAACATGCTTTATCGTCAGATTTTTACCTCCTGTTTATCACACTTTCGGTAAAATCATCATCATGCTTGTTTAAATGACACTTTCATTTTATAATTACACAGCAGTGCAATCCTCATCCTTATCAGCCTGAGCCAGTGGGTAATACTGTGGCTCACGTTCTTGCATTAACATTTGCATTTGTACAAAGCTTCTAGCAATCATTTTTTCGAACATCGATCGGAGACATGGGAGAATGCATGATGCAAATAGACAAAACAACAGTAAGACCATCAAGAGAGGGGTTAATGCTTTCAACAGTTTCTGCCACCAGTTTCCAGAGAAAAATCCTGTAACCCAGTCCATGGTTGGTGTGGCTCCAGAGGTCCGTTTCACAAAGCAGGTTCAACAAACTCTGAGTCTAACCCTGAACTCTGAGTTGATCTACTCTGAGATAGGAAACTCTGAGTTTTCGGTTCCAGAACAGCTGATTTGGGTTAGTTTGATCAACTCGGAGTAGTTTCACCTGGAGTTACGCGCGTGCACCACAAGTATAGAAAGACAGCGCCAATGAAGCCCTGATTCGACGAGTCACCATGGCAACGGGGAAGAGGGCGGCTACCATTTTCACCCTGCTGGAACTGGAAATATTAATGCGCTCATACAGTGAGTTTGCGCACGTTTTTAGAAGGAAGTGTAACACCGCTGCAGCAGCAAAAGAGAGGGAGACGGTGTGGGAGAACATTGCTGCTCGGGTCAATGCGTTAGTTTAAATGTAGTCCTTTGCAATCACAATAATATTACAGGGGGAAACTGCTTGAGTGGTCGCCTATTCATTTATTTCATTTAGGTGCAATCCCGCGGGGGAGAAGCGCACTTGGCAGCAGCTTAAAATACATACAAACATTAGACCTCGGCATAATTTCATGGGGATTCCTCGTTTTGATCATGTTTTACATTGTAAAGTAAATATTAAGTGGCTGTTTGACTGTATAGTTGTTTTATCCCCAGCATAATGCTGTTTTCACGAACATAAATGTCTTCTCATCTATATCATCTTATGTTAAATAATTAAGCCTATTTAAACTAACACAGACTTCTACTCAGCCAGCAGAAAGAAGCAGATGCCCGTAAAACACGTAAAGCACCGTCACCTCTCACGGAGGCAGAGGAGCTGAAAATGATAAAGATGGGTAGAAGCCGTTTCAGGGCGAGGCACACTTTGCTGACCGCTCTGCGTACAGTTGCTCAAGTGCTCTGCATCTCCGACGTTATCAAAAACTCCCATTTGCAAAAAAACGCAGCGCAACACACAATATCTGCTGGGATGTGAGAGCATGACTTCGGTTGGTAATGTTGGAAATGTAAGGACGGATTAGGTTGTGTATGTAAATGATGGACTGTGACGTGAAACATTACCGCTCAAAAAGATAACTGTCTGGAAATGCAAGAACATCTGTGCGCAGTCTGATAATCCTCTCCCGACAAATATTTAATTCCCTGCGCAGTAATGCTGCACCTTCATTCGCGACTCAAAATAGTCGCCACCTAATGTAACTTCTAATGTAGGACTACTGAATGATTTTTGCAATGATTTTCTCAAAAAACAGACGGCAGTAGGCTACTATACAACGCCCAAA
Source organism: Diplodus sargus (assembly GCA_903131615.1). NCBI lineage: Eukaryota > Metazoa > Chordata > Actinopteri > Spariformes > Sparidae > Diplodus > Diplodus sargus. The sequence goes on from CAEMYA010000103.1 coordinate 4,928,558, forward strand.
CTCGCCTGCAGACTAAATGAATAAGGAAATCAAATACTGTGTGTGGCTGAAAGAGGGCGGAGACAGAGAGAAACTCGAGGTTTGTTGAGAAAAACCTTGTCCCGACCAGGTTAGGTTCATAGAGTATGTTACCATGGTAACTGACCGAAAGCTTAAGTTACCTCTCTCTGTGAAACAGGCTAGAGTTACCCCCCTGTCTCTGGTTTGAGTTACCTCCCTTTGTGAAACGGAAAACTCAGTTTCCCTCATTTCAGGGTTAACAGACTCAGAGTTTTCACTAAACCTGCTTTGTGAAACGGACCCCAGGAGTGTTAGCTAGTATATACTGTTGAAGGTCAGTAAGATTTTGTAATGCTCGGTGTATGTCTCCTCCATCACTGAATCCATCTGGTATGTAGGTGCAGCAGGTGTCTCCTATGACTGCACACACTCCTCCTTGAGAGGCTGTTAGCAGGTCCAACACTATCCGATTTTGCATCACCATGTCCCGTATCGTCTTCTCCTCATTTTCCGTTTTCGTCCACGTCGCCGAGTCGGATCTTCTTCGTTTTCCATTTCTGTATTTGTACAGTTCGCTCTCGTAACTCCTAGTAGAGTAGGGCTCGTTGGTTTCTTCACTGGGTTTGAGACACTCCGCTTCTATATAGCAGAGCCCCTTTGTAGCCCAGACTTCCCCACTACTCTGGTGAGTCAGGGAGCAGCTGTAACTTACAATGGCTGAGATGGATCCAAGTGACTCTTTCTGCTATCTTGACTGCAGTAGGCGTTGTCAATAGCACTTGATATGGGCTGTGTCCAAATTCAGGGGCAGCATCCTTCAAGGACCCATCCTTCGCCGCCAGCAAAGGCAGGGTCCAGGTCCGCAAAAATGACAAGAAGAGTAAAGTTTGACTGTCAGATCTGTTTGAGCTTCAGGAATTCCTGATTTCCTTTTTAATCCTCCTCCATGCTGAGGAAGAGGAGAAGCGGCTCTGGTTTAT
>CAEMYA010000103.1:4938018-4950961 GCA_903131615.1 Diplodus sargus
AATGCAGAGAATTGTGTGTAGTGTTTTGAAAAAAGTGTGTTTCAAAACTGCAATTTGAGTGTAAAGCAGGAATTGTGCTTGTAGTTTCGCAGAACTGGTTCAGGGGGTTGGTGCATGAGTTACATGCTGTGGTCATTGTGTCTCAAGTACCAATTTTTGTGTGTAAACAATCAAGAAAAACTGTAACAAGTGAATGATGAATATGTGTATCCTAATATTCGGTGTCATTGAAGAGTAAAACACTGTTTTAACGCATCTGAGGTTACATTCAGCAGAACAACTGGCTCGCCATTTAGACTGAAAGGAGTTTCACAGATCGCAAGCGTTTGGTTGGCTTTGGATGGGTGCTGTTTCAGCCAGTCTCTAAGAGGCATAATATCCTTGTCACACCTCCAGGGGTTCTGCTGCAGGAGTACTTCAGATGTGACAGTGACAGCATCTAGACTCTCCTGTGGCAGGTTGGTAGAGTTATTACAAGACAAAGAAATGCCCAGGAAAACATGTTTTAATCATTGTACACTGAGCACACATTACTATGTTTTGTAAATCTTTCACAGCAAAAAATAAAGAAAGAAAGAAAAGAAAGAAAGAAACATTCCAGGTGATACTTTTATACAGTATTTAAGTACAGCCTCCTAAAACATGTCATCATCAAGCTGAACATGATTAACATATTTATTAAAGGTGCTATAGTTAGTATTTTTATATCAACAATGGAACACATCATGACAACCCAACAGAGAATCATCACCTGACTCAGCAGTTCACCTCAGCTCTATGATGCATTGAAGTAGCAGACTAACAATGTCACGGACGAATTGTTGAACACAGTGTAACATTTAGCAGCTAAAAAGCCAGATATTTCACTCAAGAATTGAAAGAGACCAGTAAAAGTTAAAAGGAGTGTACATTTCCCACTTATATTCATGAGGTGGCCAAAAAGCTCCAAACTTGCTCTATATCTGTTGGATATTTAAATGGACGGTGGTTTCTAACAAGCGCATGTCAACTTTATAAGGTGATAATACAGAGAGTGTTGTGTTCACAGGCAAAATAATAGCCAACAGGGGACCATTCCACTGGTTTCAAAAAGGAGTCTGATTGTCTATACGAGAAAATTACCCCATTTCTTACTTGAGTCATTACCTCAGTAAACAGTTTCGTAATGAGTTAATGGTCTTAATCGCTAGGTTCATGTCTCAAGTCATCCTCAACACAGCATGATATTCATAGCATAAATTATGGTCCCATTTCGAGTAAAACTGACAACAGATTTATTCATAAGGCTCAGCTCAGCCCCGTCATCCAAATCTGGTCACTTCTGGCTTTAAAAAAACAAGATGGTGACGCTTGTAATGCCAAAATCAATGCTTCAAAACAGAACACAACAAACCTGGGGTGACATCACCACAGGCGTCACACTTATTACACAGCACAGCTCTGTTAAAGTTTATCATTTTAGATCATCCACATGTGAATCGATTCATGTTGTACAGCTAAACAATGAGCAGATACTCACTATGAGTTCCGTTTAGCTGAAGGATGCTGTAGATTCAGTTAATCCTTTTCTGCAGGTTCCCCACAATGTCGCATTGTTTTCACACTCTTATCTTATACATTGATTTAATAAAATATTAATAAAAAACATAATGATTAGAATGGCTGTAAATGTTATATTAGCCATTAGATTGGCAAAAAGGAGTTTGATGTCTTACTCAAGGATGCCGTTGTTTAAAGGCTGTGGGTCTCTGCCTCGCGTAGCGGTCTGAGAAGAACCTCTTTCCTGTAGGAGAAGTGGGTGAGTTTGACCCCATGGTACATCCTTTGCCCGCGTTGCAGCAGGTGATAAAGAGAGAGGGTGAACCTGGCCAGCGCCAGTGTGCAGGTGATCTCTACCACCAGCAGTGTGGTGTAGAACATCATCTCAGATTTGCACTGCAGAAGTTTGTGTGTATGCTGAAACATGAACGAAGGTGATGGCTGCTCAGTGGGACAGTAGGACAGAGGAGATGTTGTTGTCTGAATGGTGGTTGGTTGGGTAGTGCTAAGGGTGGTGATTGTGGCTGTTGTTGTTGTAAGAGTAGTTGTAGTTGTGGGGATACTTGTTGTGCTGGTGCTGGTGGTCGTCGTGGGTGTAGTTGTTTTGGTGGTTGTGGTTGGAGTTGTTGTTGTCATAGTTGTGGATGGTGAAGTTGTTGTGATAGTCGTGGTTGGTGATGTCGTTGTTGGTGCAGGTGTTGTGATAGTTGTGGTTAGTGCTGTTGTTGTTGATGCAAGTGTTGTAATAGTAGTGGTTGATGCTGTTGTTGTTGGTGCAAGTGTTGTGATAGTCGTGGTTAGTGCTGTTGTTGTTGGTGCAAGTGTTGTTATAGTCGTGGTTGGTGCTATTGTTGTTGGTGCAAGTGTTGTAATGGTGGTGGTTGGTGCTGTCGTTGTTAGTGCAAGTGTTGTGATAGTGGTGGTTGGTGCTGTTGTTGTTGGTGCAAATGTTGTAATGGTGGTGGTTGGTGCAGTCGTTGTTGGTGCAAGTGTTGGGATAGTAGTGGTTGGTGCAGTTGTTGTTATTGTGGTCGGGATGGTGGGTGTGGTTGTTGGTATTGTTGTGGTGGCTATTGTGGTTGGTAAAGTGGTTGTTGGTGTTGTGGTAGTAAGTATTGTGGAGGTGGTTTGCAATGTGGTTGGAAGAGTCGTGGTGGGTGTAGTGGTGGTTGGCAAAGTGGTGGTCGGTGTTGTAGTTGTAAGGATGGTGGTTGTTGGTGCTGTTGTTGGGAGTGTCGTGGATGTTGTTGTGGTGGTGGTTAAGGTCGTGGTTGTGGAGGGAAGGGTGGGGCAAATTAATTGATCCTCTGTTAATGATCCGATTTCCTGCTCTTTTAGATCTTCTGGATACTCACAGACCACTTGAGACACAATCTTGTCAGAGTTTGCATTCATCCAGAGGTGAAGATTTATCAGATTACAGTCACAGTTCCAGGGGTTATGATCCAGGTACAGTTTTTTTAGTTTTGCTAAAGGCTGAAAAATATCCTTAGGAAGCGTCTGGAGGTCGTTGTGAGCGAGCTTGAGTGTGGTCAGGGATTGTAGCTTTTCAAACACACCAGCATCCAGTGAATTTATCTTGTTGTACTGTAGATTCAGCTCTGTGAGCTTCTCAAGGCCTTCAAAGTACTCAGCATTCAATGTGTCAAAGTGGTTTTTTGACAGATCTACCTTCTTGAGTTTCTTCATAGGGCTGAATATTCCATTAGGAAGAGTGCTGAGATTGTTCTGACTGAGGCTTATGGCAGTCAATTTAGGCAGTGCTCCAAAAAGCACTGGTGGTAGGCTGTTCAGCTGGTTATTGTGTAGGGTCAGTGTTTTAAGCTGAGGGAAGTCAACAAAAAATTCTTGAGGTAAACCAGTCAGAAGATTACCATCCAAAGTCAGCTTTGTTAGTTTGTCTTTATGTGGAAACAGATTAGGTGATAATGCTGCTATTTTGTTTCCCGCCAAGCCAAGTTCCTTCAAGTTTGGTAAATTCTGAAATATGTCATCAGGAATGCTGGTCAGCTGGTTCTCGTAAAGTCGTAGAATCACAAGTTTGTTTAGGTTCGAGAACCAGTCAGTGGATACAGCAAAGAGATTATTTCTAGCTAGATGAAGTAATGAAAGGTTCTCAAGATTGTCAAAGGTCCCATTCTCAATCGATTCAATCTCATTTCCATTTAAGTGGATCTCTGTTAGACTTTTAAGGCCATCAAACAAGCCTGTCTCCAGACTGCGAAGCTTGTTAGACTTTAGTGTAAGCTTATCCAGGTTGCTGAGATCTTTAAAGACTCCCACTGGAATTGACGTTAACGGGGTGGTGGAGATCTCAAGGGACTGGAGGTTTACCAAACCTTCAAAAGCTCCTGGCTCAATAGATGTTATGATAGCGTTCAAGAATTCCACCCTTGTAAGTTGGGGGTTTTCAACAAAGGCTTCTTTGGGGATTGTTTGAATCTGACCATCCAGAAAGTAGAACCCTGTCACACCTGGTTTCAGGGCACGTGGGATTTCTGTCACACGGTGGAAAACACGTTTGCATTCTTCCCCCTTTTTGCATGCTTCGTCTTCAGTCATCGAAGACTCAAACAGCAAAGACAGAAAAAGAATGATGATTTGCCCTCTTGACATGCTTATTCACTGTAAAAGAAAGACAATGTGATCATTTATAACTTATGACGTAAGTTGAGTTTGAAACATTGCATATTGTTTGGAGGGAAGTTGAATGCATGGCTTGTATGTCCTTCTGATGATAAATAGCCAACCACTAGTAACTAAGAGTAGCTACATATCAATAACATAATATAAAGCTTTACTATTTCAAAAATTCGCCCAAAAAACCTTTGCTTACCTTGTTATTTCCTGTTCCAGAATTAAACAGGGTGTTACAGCAACGAGGAGGCACAAACAAGCTCAGTCTAATTCTATATCTGATCTATCGTTGTTGGCCACCAGGTTTGGAGTGTGTTGCATCCCATGTAAGGCGTGGTTGTCCACACTTCTGCAGCTTGAGATAAGAGCAAGAACTGAAATTATTTGATGTTTCAGCCAGTTACTGCACTGCCCTGCAACATGGCTCCAAGATAACAAACCTGACTTTTTATGTTTAATTATCATCACTGATGTTTTTACAGCACTCACATTTCTATATCTTCAAAATTCTGATTATGACACATGACTGAATGGTGATTTTAAATTTGATGGATGATCAACACAAAGATGTGTTTGGTATGTTACTGTATGTTCTTCGACTAGTGCAAAATTTAAATACCAGATGTTTTTTAAAAGCTTCAATATTTAGTATTCATCCAAATAATATATATGTTAACACCCTTGATAGTATGTAAACATTTAGCCATTTTTGAAATATGAAGCTCTTCCCACATCTTTCAAACTTAAACTTTTATTATCCACTGCTTTCATCCATTCCCTGACTTCTGTCCATTAGATGGCAGTCTTTTCCACTGTTCCCTTATTGCTTTAACAAAGAGGAAAGTAGGAATTGGTTAGGTAAGTGGCATGTTTACTCCACTGCTCTGTGTTTATATATATATACAAAGAGACAATTTAGGCTGAAAATTAATAAAGATTACTCTGAATGCATCCCCGAAATTTGGCAGTCTGGTGCCTCCCTCTATTCTTCATGAATAATTTTAATTTTAAATCTACTCAGACTGGACTTGTTTTGTTTTTTGGGGCCTTCCACAAACAGAACTGGCACAATCAACATAATCAGAAACTTAGTCTTCACTAAAAACCCTATCTGTTAACAATTTGAATAACAGAAGGATAATCACCATGTAAAGCACAGGCCACAACAGAAACAACAAATCTTAATACTTTTGGATGTGTGGGTGCTTCTTTTTCCTTTTTATCTCTATCTGATGTACAAAGCTGTCTGTCAGTGTGATGCAACTTCCTATTTTTATATTTGTCTTTATTTGTGAGTACAGAAACTTTAAGAGGAGTTTACTCCCCCTTCATACTCCTGAGGATCACTTGCTTCAAGGAGACGAATGAAATTTAACACTTGGTTCAGTAAATGATGATCACAACACAAGATTACTCCCACTAAAAGAGTGCATTTATTGTATTGTAGCGTTTTGCATAGTAAGTGTGGAAACCGTAGCATTTATATTTTACAGTGGAGTCAAGGTGACGTTTGATTTTTCATGGATAGCCATTTTGCAAAACTCCTTTATGTATTGTTGTTAGCACAAAAAGCCATTGTCCAACTGCAACTATTAGCACTGTAGAAAGGAAAAGAAAAATGAAAAAGTTTGAAGAAGTACTGAATGTCGTCTTTATTTCCCGAAAAGACGTGTAGGGTACACATTATTGTAACCATTATGAAGTTGCTTATTAGCACATATAAGTAGAATATTGGCTCATTATTGATCTTTTTATAGGATGTATTGATGCCTTATTCTGTATTACCATATTCTTGATATCATTGATATCATCAGTCTTATAAGAGAGGCTTATAAGGTGGAAGTCCTGCAAGACTTATAATCCCCCCTTCATAACACTTAATAAACATGGTATGTTCTTAAAACACAGTTTGTCCAAATAACATGAAATTTAGTTTATCTCAATATGTTCCCCATTCTAATGTGACTGTGTGGGTGTCAAACTATTAGCAAATTAGTTATTGGCATAGTAGTTCTTTCAGAATAAAACATTAATATGTCCTTTAACAACCAATATTGCATTTGTATGCATGTTAATAAGCAACTTATTTAACAAGTTAATGTTGAATACTTGTACCCATATATATGGTGTCACTGAAGAGTAAAACACTGTTTTAATGCATCTTAGGTTACAATCAGTAAAATGTCCAGGTTGCCTGTTTATACAGTTAGTACATACGCTGTCCGTTTCCTTTTTTTTTTTTTTTTTACAGCACACATGAAAAGAATACTGGCAAATGTGGTAAATTTCATCATTACAGCTTGAAAGTTGTCTGATCTAGTTGGTTCTTCTGAATGGAGCTAAAGTGGTTATTTCTGTTGCCGTTGAGGCTCTAAAATCAACGCTAAGCTCCATATTTTCCGAGTAAACCACTGTAATCAGTGAGCAGTTTCCCCTTGGCTTTTAAGTTCTTGGGTTGCTGGGATATCGGATGGTCTACTCTACAGCACAGAGTTCTTATTTCTGCTACCTATGTTTCCTCTGCCTCTCTTGTTCCTCTTCCAGCACAGACAGCAGATGATGACAGTGCTGATGATGACAGTGGACACTACTGCAACGATGATGAGGATGAGCGATGTGTCAGTAGAAACAGTTTCCTTGTCTCCTTGTCCTCCGCTGGTGACCTCCTCGTACTCTGATGTGGGGGTGGTCTTGACAGCTGGTGAGGAAGTGCTTCGTCTGGTTGGATGTGTGTTGGGTTTCCTCCTCTTCTCCGTTGAGGTCCAAACAGGTGACTCAGTAGAGCTGAGAAGTGTCACATTTTCTTCAGTCAGCAGAGCAACTGGTTCACCATTCAGACTGAAAGGAGTTTCACAGACCACAAGAGTTTGGTTGGCTTTGGATGGGTGCTGTTTCAGCCAGTCTCTAAGTGGCATAATATCCTTGTCACACCTCCAGGGGTTCTGCTGCAAGAGTACTTCAGATGCGACTGTGAGGGTATCTAGACTCTCCTGTGGCAGGTTGGGAAAGGAGTTATTTCGCAGGTCTATCTGTCCCAGATGGCTCAGGCCCTGAAGAAAACCCAAAGGGAGGGAGTTGAGGAAGTTGTGCTCCAAGGAAATGTTGATCAGTCTGGGCAGACCTTGGAAAGTCCCAGCTTGAAGGGTTGTGAGCCGATTTGTGTGTAGTGATACCTCTCCCAGCATCTCCAACCCCCTAAAAGCCTTGGTGGACACGTGGCTGATTTGGTTGCGACTGAGCACCAGCAGACGCAGCTGAGTCAAGTTCTTAAATGTGTCATCCTCCACACGACTCAGCTTGTTGTCATACAGCCACAAGTCCTGCAGGCCCATGGGTCCAAACACCCCTGGTCTCAGACTCTCCAGCTGGTTTTCGTACAGGGAGATCTGGGAAAGGAGGGGGAGGTTTAAGAAGATCCCTTGCGGAAGAGATGTGATTCTGTTGTTAGAGAGGAACAGCTTCTGGAGTTTCAAAGTATTAGAGAACAGGTCTTGGGAGAGTTGAGTGATCATATTGTCATGTAGGGATAGTTCCTCCAGATTACTAAGGTCATCAAAAATGCCAATGGGGAGTTCCTGTACTGAGTTTTTGTTAAGTCGTAAGGTCTTCAGCTTAGAGAGCCCCTTGAATGTGTCTTTAGAGAGTTGACTGATATTGTTTGCGGAAAGTGTTAGGTACTGCAGCTCAACAAGAGGCTGAAAAGTTTCCACAGGCACAGAGGTAAACAGGTTCTTACTGAGGTCAAGCATTTTCAGATCTGCCAGCCGGGAAAACCAGTTAGGTCGGAGTACCAGAAGCCTATTGCTCTTCAGATTCAGACTCTCAAGCTTCTGAAGATTTTGGAATAAGTCCTCAGGGAGATCTTGCAGTTCGGTGCCAGTAAACCCTAAGGCCCCTATGTTCGTTGTGGAATCAAGTGTGCCAAGGCGCACTTCCCTCAAGACAGTGTCTTTAATCACAAAGATGCTAAGGGCATTGGAGAAATCAGCCAGGTCCTCTTGTTTTAGGGAGTCGATACTACAGTCGGAGAAGTAGAGGGCGGTGGTAGATGAGGGCATGGTTGAGGGGAAGTCTGAGAGGCCACTGCAGAAGACTTTGGTTGCTTGACATTTACATCCATCCGGACACGCCCAAGCCACAGCATTGAGAGAACAGAGAAGTAGGAGCACGTGAAGTGTTAGGGGCAGATCCATTATTTCCCTTAAACAGAAGAAACAGCTATGTTACAGTCAAAGTTATGGATCTCATATCAGATTTACATAGAAGCTAATAGTTTTGCGAACATGTTATGGTTAATACATATAAACATGTCATGGTTGAAGGGACGCTCCAATTTTACAGGTCAAAGTCTATTTAAAGCTCATTTTTTTAGGATGGTTGATTTTTTAGTCTCATTCCTAACTTGTCAAGTACTGACAATATGAGATTGTGGGTCGGGTTGGCCGGCATCCCAAAGCGTCACTATTAGATTAGTTGGGAATGAGACTCAAGAATCGTATCTCCTTAATTAACTAGGCACTGGGAGTATTTGATTCAGCCTGGGAAACTTTGTTTTTTCCTCGACTTAAATTTCAGATCAGAGTCACAAATAAGTTAGTTCTAGCAGATCCTGGTCCCGTTGTTCAGTGAGTTCACTGGTCACAAAAGATAATCTGCCGGGATGAAGAACCAATCGATTAAAGAAATTATTGGTCCCTGCTGCTATTGGGATGTTAAATAACATCATGTAATATTTTTGTTTTGTTGATTAGTGTGTTGATTATGTTATTGGTTGGCTGTGCAACAGACTGGCCTTCAGGGAAAATAAAGATTACCATGACCTTGACTTGGATTTTACTTGAGTGACTTCGGGCTAGGCCGGTCCAGTATTTTTGGAGCTTGACCCATACAAGGCACTAAAAGTTAGTTGTTAAGCGATTCTTTAATATGACTGTCTTTTGTATGTCGGAAGTTTATGGAAGCGCAATGCTAAGTCACAGGAGAACCCCTTTAGGTCAGTGTGTTTAATGCCAGTGTCTTTGTCTAAAAGCTGACTGACCACTGATCTCACCAAAACACCACCAGTGTGAAAGCAAACTTGAATTGCAGCTCTAAAAAGTAGTTCCTACTCAAATAATAACTTATTTGCTAATTGTTTGTATCATTTGTTGCGTTTTTACATCACTTGTGAGATTGAACGCACAATAGATTTCAGGACTCTAAACAGTTTAGGGACATCCTCTCATTGAGGGAACAGCCACAAAAGGGATTCTCTGTATTTTAAAATCACCACCACAGTAAGGCTGTTGTACTGAAGGCAACCCTAATTAGTAACAGCCCCTACATGTTGCAGCCTCAGCATTCCTGTTTCAACCAAAAAAGAGACATTTCCATAAATGTATCCTGTGTTGTACTTTGTTGCATGTGGCTCGGAGCTTTGCCCGTCAGCATTCTCAACAGGACTGGCTGGTGAATCACTCTGCTTAGCAGCCTTTTTTGCATAAAAATCTTGTATGCAAGATTTGTGTTCAACAGTAATTTTAGAGCTCACTAATGTGTGAAAAGTCTGCTGCAGAATTCTCATTAAATATGCATGTGGTGTTTAGTCTGCTCCCACAAGCAAAATCATTTCTGTGTTGTGTCTACAGTGCATCTCAGCATGACTGTCAGCACATGTTCGAGGCTGTGGCAGAGGCTGTGCTCAGTGTTTGTAATGGCTCAGGAGGCTCCAAAGATGAAGCTGTGCCAACATCATGACCTGCTTCTCCATACAAATCCATTAAAGTTCTGCAACTTAAGGTTGGCAAGCATGAGTAGTTTCTCAGTGGCTGAGGTGGATTAGGGTGCAGAAAGAGTCTTCTCGAGGGAGTAACTTTCTAAAGAGACCAATATGAGCTCAGTTACAGAGGTACCAGATTGCTTTTCTTTCTTTCTTTCTTTCTTTCTTTCTTTCTTTCTTTCTTTCTTCTTTCTTTCTATTCTTTTTTCATTTTTCTCGTTACAGATAGTGGGTCATAAAATACATGCTGGTTCACAGCTGTTCACATTTTTTCACTTTGTTCTCATGTCTGCTTTCATTCAAGCGGTTGGGTTGCTGGGTCCCTGCTGTGAGAGGGAAAATAATGTTTTCATTGTTCCTAAAGTAGTGCAATTTTCAAACATGTTCTTCTTTATTCTCAAGCAGTACTCCCTACTTTTACTTCTATTTTTTTTAAAGGGGTTTAAAGGGACAACACCCAGTGGTTGCATTACTATCACCACTTCCTTTTATTTTTACTGCTAGAAAAGGTCAGAGTTCACATTTAAGTCAGGATCAGCATTTGTGCCTGATTACACAACTATAAGAAAACCAAAGGTCCAATATCCGTTAAGCAATGTGATATCTGAAGGCCCCCCTATAGATCCACTTCCTTCGTATGTGTCACCATGGAAAACACTGGAAAAAACACTGTCAGGAAGCCGTCACTTTCACTGTGACTGTCACTGTGACTGTCACTGTCTCTTGACACATAAATCAGCGTGAACTGTGCAGCCTATGTGCCTGTCGTGACTCCTCACAAGCATGCATTTTATACGTTTCCTCTTTAATGGAAGCCTGACAGCTAGACAATGTTTCCTCTCTGGTATATATTATAAAATCCCAGTCCAACCAAAACCACTGTCTGCTCTCGAACGGGACAGTGTAATGGCAAAGGCATTTCCAGTTCACCATTAATTGCTTTGATTTTTTTTCCCCCCCTTTGCCATAGCTGAAGGATCAGCACTTTGTCTGTCATGAAAAGACTGAACCAGCAGAGCGGGTGCCAGAGACCAGTAGTCAAGCCACAGAGGTTAATTTATCTGTTATATAAAAGGGTTTGATTACCACTCAAGCCGTCTAAATAAAAACACATTTTTGGTCAGAATATTTCACTTACTCACTAAATTAAGCGCAAATCAAGAATCCTACAGGCAGTATTATAGTTTACACACAAATACACAGATTTTTCAAGAATATCGAGGGTTGAATTTGAGCAGATGGTTGTATTTTTTGAAATAAAGTGTCATACATTACGCAAACTTGCTTAGCTTTTATAGGTCTGTCATCATCCTTATCTTATTTCAGTTCTGATTAATTTCACCATGAAACCATCCTGCTACTTAATCCCTGTCAAGTATGTTGCAACTAAACAGCAATTGGCTCTCTGTTAAGCTTTAGAAGAACTTACCTCCCGGAGTGCCCGACGATTGAGTGAATGACTCGGGGTGGTTATCTTTTATGCACGTCCCCCCTTCCTCCTCAGCTTCACAGATCCTGTGATGAAAGTTTCCAGCACTGTCTGAACTCTCACACCATCACATTTTCCTGCTCTTCGTCATCACTCGATTCCCCTCACCACTCTTGTTTTTTTTTTCTTCTATTTTTTGCCCTGAGCTCATGAAATACGTAGGTCCTTTTGCTGAGGCTTCACTGCCACTGTTCAGTGTCCCGGCCGCCCCCCTGCCCCCTCTGCTGCTCTCACACACTCACGCTCACATTTTTTTTGCTAAATGTGGTGGTGGGGGGATCGCCCACCCAGGCCCAACCCTCTGCTGAATTGTGTTTAGATGAGTGACTATGCTTGTTTGAAAGCATGTAAAAGGATGTGCGTTCGTCTTAGGGGATCCGTGTTTTCAGTAATGTAACTACATGTACATAACTACAAGAAAAAACAGATATGTTTGTTCTTTGGAGGTTGGGGCTGGACCGACAGTGAGAGTTTGGTTTGGTGAAAGACAATAGAGTTGTTTTTGTGTGTGTTTTTGTTTGTTACACTGTTTTTTGTGGATGTGCATTCTTGCTTGGGTGTGCGAATTTAAGTAACAGCTGCACTAATGTTTGGTATGACGTCCATGGAATGTTTGTGGACTGCTGGTTTAGGGCCCTTGGCAATCTTGGGTGTTCACACTGTATCCCTCTGTAAGTTGCAAAATGCAAAAATGATCCAAAAAAACAACCAAACAACCTGCAAACGTCTCATCAGCTGTACGTCTCTTGCAGAAAATAATATGTTTTCTGTTCACATGCCACAGTGAACTTACTGTACTGGCGTGTAAACAGCTTTAATGTTGCATTATTCTCGATGAAGAGTCTGTGATGAAGCCTACCCTACAGTGCACAGGTATATGAGACATTCCCTTTCAAGAATCACAAATATCTAGATTGTGTCCATAATCATTTAAGTCATCTAGTAGTATGACAGAAAACATTACATTGCCCTCTGAAAATTTTACTTGGTTGGAAGTTTGTTTGTTTTTTTCTCAACCTGTACAAGAAATTCCTGTGTGAATCAGCTTTGGTGCCAAAGTGTGGTCTGTTCTCCAATAAATCAGCGTGAAAAAAAAAAAAAAAAAGGCCAGGCAGGGAGCGTTCTGCAGCTTTCAACATTCCTGTGTCGCCGTAAGTAAATCCATCTGTCCTGTAACAAACTGCCTCCTCACCGCAGAAAAGAGATAGTGAGGGTGGGGTTAATGTAAAGGCGGTCAGTTGCTCTAGCGTGCAAAATTCATACTGGAAATGTGCAGTTTTTCTGGTATTACTGTAAAAATACTGATAGATGTGTATTCAACTGTGTGCAACAACTGCTGCAGGTCATGCCCGTGTTTCAAAACAGCCCCAGCACCTCTTAAACTGACCAAACCATCATGACTTCCCTGGGTCATTAAGCTGGAACACATGTTATCCACTGTTTAATGACATCTACATTCCCTCCTTCTTCCCATAATGTCCTTACCAAAGTTTCCAAACTTTACCTCTGATATGTATCCA
>CAEMYA010000103.1:4951508-4969432 GCA_903131615.1 Diplodus sargus
AAACATCCCCAGCACCTCTTAAACTGACCAAACCATCATGACTTCCCTGGATCATTAAGCTGGAACACATGTTATCCACTGTTTAATGACATCTACATTCCCTCCTTCTTCCCATAATGTCCTTACCAAAGTTTCCAAACTTTACCTCTGATATGTATCCACATTGGGCAACAACATAACCAAACAGCACATACTGTGGCAGACTGAGTGAGAAGTTTAGAGTGACTGTTGTGTTATGAGCATGTCATTCTGTTGAGTAATGTGAAAGTACTTTATTTAAAGAGCTGTGAAGGATTTAGGGCCAGAAATGATATCTGATATTCATGATTATGGTTTCATTTGTGTAAAATCACCCTGAAAATAAACGTCATTATGTTCTTTTCAGCAGCAGCCCAAAATGGACAAACTTTGCGGAGGATCTTTCGCATTTTTCGCTGCCACCGTAAGGAGGGTGAGACGAAGGGCGTAGTAGTGTAAAGCAGCATAAAGCCTTTTCTCACTTCAGAGAAAGCTACGGGTAAGTTGATAAACCGCCACCAGTGATGTCACTCAGGGGCTTAGTTGCATTGTGGGTAATGAAAAACATTCAACTGCTCTAGCCTCACACTGTAACACTGTTGGACTCATTATGGACAGTTTGAAAACAATTGATTACTGCTAAAATGGCCGCCTCCATTACCCACAAAGCAACAAAGCAGCAGAGTGTCATCACTGGTGGCAATATACTACAGGCAGCTTCCTCTGGAGCAACAAAAGGCCTTATACTGGTTTATTAACAAATGCAGTAGTTCTGCCCCGGACCTGTAAAACACACTTTCAAATGTAAAATTGGTGGAGTTATCCTTTAAGGATATTAACTTAGTCAGGTCAGGTGCCTGTGACACTAGACATTTCTGAGAATGCCTGGTAGTGATTTTTAGAATTGGAGGAAATATTTGTTTTTCCTTCAGGTTGAGTCACAGGATCCCGTGAACACAATAGCAATCACAATCACAATCAGGTACCGATAAATTATAAATGAAAATTGTCAGGTCATATTTCCTGTCCTCTGAGTGAGTCAGAAGGTCAAGTGTGTAAAGACTTTATTTGTCGTTCTTTGAGGAAAAATAGACACAAACAAATAACAACGCTCCCTTCTGCATCAGCTAGAAATCATTAAATCAGCTCTAGTAGTGTTGCAAGTCTATTGGTTAGAGATTGAGGGTGAATTGGCACTAGATTGACACAACTGTCGTCTACATAGCTAAATTGGACACAACAAAACATGTCAACTAAGCCCCTTTAAAACGACCAAAGATAAACACATTGCAGTGATGTTATTGTGGCTGTTTTGAGCTAAATGCTAAGGCTTTATTTTGCTAATATTAGAATGCTATCTAACAGTTAATTATTAGACTTACGGTAAGAAGCTTATCTCTCTACCCTGCTGCCAGGAACCTGCTGGGAACTGAGTTACAAATGTGCTGAGGAAAATCCACGTGAAGAGCAGGTTAGAATAAGTTCATCACAGACAAATAAAGTTTAAATGCTTTTCTCAATTTTTCCACTTGCTTTCACTGTGGCTGAATCCAGTTTGTGACCCCTGCTGTATGATTCCATCTCCCCACACCCACACTGTGTGTGTGTGTGTGTGTGTGTGTGTGTGTGTGTAGGAGCACCCACTGTTGTGTGAACTCAGTGTACTGGAAAGGCCTAATCTTCCGTTGTCATAGCAATGAACTTGGGTGCCGTTCACCAATTCATCCTCCTTTGTTTGCTGTTTGTGTTAAAGTCCGATCACTTCTAGTGGAATTTGTGGCATCCGCTGTCATTTTGCAAAGGTTTAAACGCTTTGAAAGCTTTTTTGATCAGCAGTCTTCTTTTATTTTTTGTCTCCGGCGAACAATGTAACATTTGTGTTCGTAGTCCAATGTGTAATTATCATAATACGGGGTTTAAAATGTGAGCCTCATTAATAAACCTCTCCAAAGTTCTTGTGTAAAAACATTCAAACTTTAGTGAGGGCATCCAGCTGTACTGTAAATGTTGTTATGTTGCAAGTGACCATGGAACACTTTCAAAAAGGGAATTAACTGTGTGCACATCACTGTGGTTTTGTTTCTCTACAGAAACTTGTGAAATTGTCCTCACAAATGTAATCTAGCTCTCTGACCAACTGGATACTGACAGATGACTTATTCAGAGCTTCCTGTTTTGAAGGCTGTTACAGAGATGATGGTATAATTTTCCCAATTTCCAAGATGTGATTCATTTTGGGAATTCACTTGTCTCCCCCATTTCCGCTCCAGGATGAGTTGTCCTAATAAGAACACGAGATAAGAGGTGAATTATGTTCTGGCACACGTTTGTGAGACGGCACACAAATATGGGTAGACATTGATTTACTGGTACATATATATATATTTTTTTTTAAAAACACTCTGCAGGGATGAAGCAGACTGCACAATAGTGCGGTTTCGTAAATATACTTTGATGACTACATTTCTAAGATTTATGACTACATTTCAGAGAGAAGTAAAGAATGAGACCAACAGATTATATCCCTGACTGTACAGTCCTTAAACCATCTTTATTATGATATTGTTGTTCTTATTACTACAGTGTAACACATGGCCTTGATTAGAGGCAAACAGATAACATCTGATGTGAGGGAATAGCCGCGTAATTACTGATGGGAGAGGCAGCAAAAACCTCATCATGACAGAGTTTGAAGGCATTTTTACAGTCACATCTTCAGAGAAACAAGCTTTACTTTTATCAACATGGTAAATTACAGAAGTACATCTGCACTCAACGTGATTTACACATAAAATGTATTGTCAAACAGTTCCAAAGTTTCAGTGTTTTTAGGTTGTTGTGTCTCTTAAAGCAGTTTGATGCTTTCACCACTAGAGAGAAGCAAATCACCTGTGATTTCTATGGATGTCATTGGCTTAACTTTGCTTCATGAAGCGTAACATTGTACTCTTGTAACTTTTGCTGTCGTAAAAGAGAAAAGCAGATTTTATTTTATTTCTCAGAGACATTTTACACATTATTGAACATTTGCTTGAGTAGACTGGTGGGCAGATGAATACAGTGTGGAAAACTGAAAGATAAGAGATTAGTATTTGTACCAAACGTAAGACAATGAGATAGTAGGTTTTTTTATATATATATATATATTGACTTAAAAACGTATATCTCAGGCTGCAGCTGACATTATTATAGCACTGGTTATTTTGTGTCATTGATTAAATAGATCATTTGCTGATTAACTGATTAATTGTCCATGATATGTCAAAAAGTAAAGAAAAATAGATTTTCTAGAACCAAATGTTTTATCTTCAGACTGCTTACTTTGTACGCCTAACAGTCCAAAACCTGAAGACATTTGATTTACTGTCACATAAGACAGAGAAAAGCAGCAAGTCTCACATTGGAGAAGCTGGAGCCGGCAACTGTTTGGCCTTATCCCCAGAAAAATTCTTAAGATAGTTGCTTAATGACAACCCAATTCCAGAGTGACTTGAACACTGTTACCCTTCTAATTTATCATGTTGCAGGCATCAAAACCAGAACAAGTGTGTATTTCAAAATAACGTTAAAGTTGGTCAGTTTTAATGTTGAATGTATCGTCCTTGTTCTGTAATCAACTGAATATTGGTCCCAAAAAAAAGGATCTAAAAATCCTTGCATCCAGTTTTAATTTACATTTTACACAGCCTTCCTATTCTGTGTTTTAGTCGCTGATCTATTTTCTTCTAATCACTAACTGATTAATCAACTCATTAAGCTAAGTTAGACTAACATTAATTATATAAGATTATGAACAAACAAAGACAATGGCAAAAATCAGTAAATCACATCTGCGTAGCTCAGTGTTAGAAGCTTCTGCACTGTATACTGTATAGTTAATAACTAACTATTACAATTGCAATAAAGTTTTGGTATCAATCTTCATCTTTAAATTCTCTCAAAATATTTTTCGTCCCATATTCCGAGACTGACTGACCTAAAGTAACGCTAGAAGATACAAACTAAGAGACTGCAACTTTTGGAAGAGTTTATCTTGGTCTCCTGTGCACTCGGCCTGATAACGTGTTGTCTTACTCTGGAGTACTTGCAGACTCAGCCTTTAGCTCATACATGGCTTTGCTGAGGCGATACATGCTGTACATGGCAGTAAGAATGAGGAACAAGCCTGTTGCAACGAGAAAGATGTGACAAAACATGAGGAACCAAGTCGAGGACGTATCCGAGGGCAGAAACCACACGTAGACCCATCCATTGTGGAGGTTGTGGTGAACAAAGTCGGGGCCTTGCTCAATAACCAACGTGTCATGGAAAGGGGCTGATTTGTGAGACAGACTGATGATGTGAGTTTTCTTTGTTGTTGTTGTTGTTGTTGTTGTTGTTGTTGTTGAGATGGTAGGAATGGGGGTGGTGGCTTTTTGGGTAGCTACTTGAGCGGGGGTTGGTGTCGTTGTGGGTGGTTTGGTCGTTAAAGCAGCAGTGGTTTTTAGTCCAGTGGTTGAACTTGTGTGGAACTGTGTCATTATTGGCTCAGGCGGGTATATCTGCGTTGGAAAATAAGTTGCAGGCGCTTTAGCATCGCAAAAGTTGAACTCGCCATCAGACAGTGAGCCAACGGTGCGCAGCAGTTGGTACACTGGACTATGACACAGCACATCGTCTCTGTCAAGAACCACACGCTCATTCTGTCTTACCCATTTTGCAAAACCTCTGATATTACAGGTGCAGTTCCAGGGGTTGTCACTCAGAGTAAGATTCCTCAAAACTTTATTTGACAAAAAGATATCTCCTGGTAGAGTCTTGAGGTGGTTGTGATGCAAATCAATCGCCAGAACCTGCCCAAGGCCCTGAAAGATGTTTCCTGGAAGGCTCTGCAGCTTATTGTCATTGAGAAGCAGTATGCCCAGTGTGGTTAGCCTGGAGAAAAGCTGAGGATGCAGGTAAACAAGGTTGTTGGATTTCAGCGACAGCTTATGGAGGTTGGGAAGGGAGCAGAAGAGGTCTGAAGGCAATTCAGATAGCCGTTCGTTTAAATGGAAGTTAAGGGTCACGAGTCCGGACATGTTAGCGAACAAATTTCCAGGAACAGTGGCGAGGTTGGTGGCATACAGATAAAATTCATTAATGTCAGGCATGTGACCCATCAGTTGGTCAGGTAGAGATAATAGGGGGTTGTTGTAAATGGTAAGCTTTGTCATCAAGGGCATGTTGTAGAAGGTCTTTTCCGGGATTGCCGTCAGTCGGTTGGAGGACAAGGTGAGGATCTTCAGGTTCCTCAGGGACCAGAACACCTGAGGAGGAAGGCTGGTGATCTGGTTATGGTGCAGTTTTAGCTCCTCGAGGTTGACAAGTCGATCAAATATCCCAGCTTCTAGCACCTCCAGCTCATTGTTATAGATCAGGAGCTGCTGAAGATCAGTCAAGGAGTGAAAGATGGTAGGAGGAAGCTTCCTTATAGAGTTCCTGCCAAGGTTCAGAAATTTAAGTTTGGTGAGTCCATCAAAAATATCTGATGGAAGATTACCCAGTTTGTTCCGGCTCAGGTCCAGATCGTGCAACTCAACAAGTCCTTCCAACATGTCCGGAGCTAAGTTCTCGAACTGGTTCCCATTTAAATGCAGCTGTTCCAGAGTGGTCACCGGAGTGAAAACCCGAGCAGGAAGGGTAAAGAGATCATTGTACGACAGCTTGACAGACTTGAGCTGTTGAGCGACGTGGAAGGCCCTGGGATGGATAGTGCGCAGGTGGCTGTGAGTCAGACTGAAACGTAGCATGAGGTCCAGGTCTGCCAGGCTCCGCTCGTTTATTACGTGCATGTTTGTCTTATCTAGCTGCAGCAAGTACGTGTGGAGAGGCAGATGCTTTGGTATATCTGTGAGCGTGTAGCCGACACAGTGAACACCACCTCTTAGACAAATGCAGCTGCTGGGGCAGACGTCATTGCAGCTGAGGTGTGGCAGTGTGAAGAGGAGGAGGATCATCCATGAGGTGCCTGCACATTTGACATAGAAACACATTTTGAAACGAGATCAAATCTGAAATGATGTCTTATTAATATCATCCCATAAAGCAGCGTGTAGTGGTAATACTTCACTGTCTATCCAAATGTATCTATAAGCATTTTATCAAATCAGGTTTTGTTGCACAACTGGATTTCAATTCTTGACACCATTAGTTCTCAAACAATAATAATAAAAATGATATTTGTTAGATATATTATATTGTATGTGCTTCTTTATATTAAGAGTAAATATTCACCATTAACCTGTTGCTCATTAGCATGAATTTATTTTATTAGTCATTATAAAGCATTTATTCTAGAGCTATTATGTCAGTTTTCCTTAAAAGACATCCTAATCAGGCTGCGTATTGGTAAGTAATGAAGGTGTTATATATTGATTATGATCTTAATACGTTTTGTTCAGTATGTGGTTTAATAGATGTAGAATAAGGCATTAATAAGTAAATCATGATGACTAATAAAGAGTTAATATGCTGCTAATATGCATCCTAACAAGAATCTAAATATGTGTACCTTAATATAAGTCTTAGATTTTTTTTTTCTACACTTGAACAACAGCAAAGACTAGGTATGACTCAAGGTAAAAACCTAAATATTTTACCAACCTCTGAAATAAGAATCCATCATTGTCCGTTTGACTTTAGTACCGTGTCTTTGTGCTGCTCCTCTCTCAGTGTCTGTCTTTAAGAGTAGGGCACACTGTCTATCGAGTGACCCTGCCCTCCGCTCAAAAATGTACAGCCAAAAACCCTCCTTCAGGATGCCCAACCATCGACCTTAAAGGAACAGTTCGACCAAAAATGAACTACTCACCTCCATGCCGAGGAGAAGTCCCTGGAAACAACCAAAAAAAAAGCTTGTCTAGGATAATATAAGTCTCCAGAAGCCCGGTGAAAGGAAATTATTTACACTTTTTAAAATCTTAAACCCTCTCTGTAACTGCTGAGTTAAAAATGTTAGCACACATCTTGTCTGAAGTGGGTGCAGGATCAAAGCAGATCTCAGGGCTTCTAGAAACCTGGATCACGCCAGACAAGCTGTGTGGAACTAGTTTTATGGGGGGTTCAGTTGTTATTTTTTACATTTAAAAACAGGCCCTCATTTGGTTCACTTGGTTTGTCGAAATCTTTTGTGGACCATCAAACTTCACCCAGCTTTCCTTCGGGATGGGGCTTGGTAGATAATAACTGAACTCATATTTTTCGGAGAACTTTCCCTTTAACCCCTGATATCAACAAGATGTGTTGATACTGGAGCCGTTGTCTTGGTGCACCATCTTTGAATCATTTACTTGCCTTTTATTTGGTTTGACTAAAACTTTTATTTTTTTTTAGTTTTTATTTCTCGTCTGGGGCTGTGCAGAAAAATTGTACTTGAACTCTTAACATGTCGAAAACTCTTACTGGGTGCTGTATGTTTGACTGCTATGATATGAGTGACAGAGAGGATGCTGGTTCATTTCCTTTGGACTAATCTTGACAGGATGGTCTGACTGCGCTCCAGTTTGCGGACTGAACTGAAACAGATAAAAACCCACTTCTCTGTCGAGTCAGTTAGGCAGTTAACTTGTTGGCTGACCACAATGAAACAAAATTAGTACAGCTATCACTTTTTAATAGATTTGACACCTCTGAATTTGTATGTGTCGGACAGGCAGAAAAAGAAAGCATTCTGTTAGTGTTTATAATTTCACCTTTGAGCACGAGGAAGTGATGACGTATTCCTCCTGATTTCTAACAGGTTCACAGAAGTATCCATATTAGCCATATTTGTAAAACACTTTGCAGTTATGGATGTTGAGTCAGCTTTACCTCCCTAAATGGAGAGGCAAAAATGACTGTATCTCAAAGAGTAGGCTAAATTTCCAACTTGGCAGAGATTTAAGCAAACTGCGACTGATCGCTGGGTCATTTTATGAGGTTACATTTTATCGAGTAACTTTTTCATATAACACAATCATAATCTTATATGATGGAAATCAATTGGGCTGGCTCTTCTCTTGCAACATGATAGCAGATAGGGTGCCAAAACAAATAAGGAAACATGAATTATTTTGATTTCATGGTTTCAAAACACGAAATGCAACACGTAGCAGCTTCTTTGTGTCCTTCCTTTCAAAGTTTAAGGAAAATTTGGACATTAGCTCTTGAAGCGCTCCCTGATCAAAATGTTGTGTGGATATTTGTGCGAGGTTTATCCCATGTGCATGTGGCTTTTGTTGTCTGTATGGAAGTGCATGTCTAAGCTCTGAAAACATCCAGTCCAAAGCATTTGGACTGGGTCCAAAGTGCCCAGTGCAGAGTGCTGAAAGCAAAAGTCAACACTTTCTTTTGATCTGACTGTAAACGCAGCTCTGCGTCACGTGCAGCCTGGTTTCCCTGAAACCTCCCGTGTTCATCATGCTCTGTGTGATTCATATATTTTCAGAACAGCTGTCCTATTGTTTCGACTCAGCCTGTGACTCAGCTTTGTCACCCCTCTTTCTAAAGACCCAGCCACATAAACTCCACTGCACAGTAATTCACCCGTCACCGCAGAGGTGCACCACGTGCCAGATTCCCTCTCTGAGGTGCCTTCTTCTACTGTTTGATATTATCATTATCATTCATCCATCATTTCAACTTCAATTTAACTTGAAAATACCTAGTTTACTATACAGCTAAATATAAAAGAATAGACACAGGACCCTAGATAGCAAGAAACACAATTTTATATAAAAATGGTCGTATTAAAAGTGAAGGTAATCAGAAGACAAAAGCAAAACAAATAGTAGAGATTCACATAATCATTTTATTTATATTGTAAAATGAGCAGCAGTGACAGACGTGGTGTTTGTTGGCAGTGGTACAAAAAAATGTTGTGCCCAATTTTGCCACAAGAGAGCGACATAAACAAGCAGTAGGCAAAAAAAAAAAAGAAATAAACCCCCGGTAAAAATCATAATATGTCTTTGCAGTCAAGTACATTTTGTCACATGAGACCCTCAAGTATTTCCAGTGAGTGGCTGATTATTTACAGGTTAAAGATGCACAGCAAGCACCTCGGTGCAGTGGAAACGTTGACTGATGACTTCGATCATGGAACAACTCTATATTGCTGGGGATAAATACAGTGTGATTATATTACTGGTGTGTGGAGTCTTAAGGCTATGTCGGGCTTTGCAGCAAGATTTTCACAGTGCTCCTCCTCCCCTGGCATCAGACACAGTACTTCCAGAAGCAAGCTGCGGGAGAGGAGATAAAGACTTGTAGAGTGACACCTTACACGCAGGACATTAATGCCGCAAAAATGACACGCGTAATCAAAGTTAACTCACGTTCACCCCTCTTCCTAGTCATGGACTTGCCCTCTGCCAGATTGGCTGTGATCTCCCTCTCCAGCTGCAGGTCCTCCCTGAGCGCCCGCAGCTACAAGCAGACACCGGAGATTAAACATGTAGACGTCATCGCACTATTGGTGTGCCATCAATTCAGGAGACAGAAATGTATACAAGATGCCAACATCCGAGTTATGCGCTGTTGTAAATCTTTACAGGTTTTTTTTTTTAGTCTAATCCACATTTTTTGGCCCCCCAAAGTTGCTTCCTTACCTCTTCTAATTCAGCTAACTTATTGGCCAGCTCGACACCTGCAGACAAGACAACCAGACCAGCATCACAGCAAGAATTTGTTTCATTTATATTAGTTTAACTATTTTCATGTTTTCATCTCTCACCTAGAGGATCGTCCTTTTCAACGGGAGCTAAGCTCTTGTGGAGTAACAGTGCTAGAATCTTGCTCTGGGCATCTGTGTCTTCTTTTGGATTAAAAACACTGTTTCCTGCAAACATAAAAAATGCAACTTTAGGCACCGCAAGCATCACAAAACATGAACAGAAAATGACATAGTCACGCATCATCTCTTAATCTGTTAACCCTTGAACAAGCGATGGCACCAGTTTCAGGGGTGTTGCGTGCAACAGCCCCAGCGGCATAAATAATACACTGTGTGCAAACTTACCAGGGTTAAATATGCTCCTTCCCTCCACGTTTAGCACTCCCTGCAGTAGTAACAAACTCAGGAGTCCTAAGCAGCAGTTCACAACTGTAACCCTATCCATCATACTCGTTGTATGGTCCCAAACTAGGTCCGAACTCTCCCTCAAGCAAGGCGAGCAATCCACTGCCTTGGGTCCATCCCGTCAATATATTTATCCTTCCAGGGGCCAGGAGGAGGGGCCAGTCAGCCTCTCGTGCACTAAATCAATAACCGCACGTCGCGGTTTTCATCAATAGGCCACCTTTACACGTGGACCATCGGGGCGTCTGACTGAAATACGGGGATCTGACGTCGTAGGCGAGGCCGGTAACCCTACATCACTCTGACAGCCGCAAATCAAACCGAGAGAGGAAGTTATAAATCAGCCTGTTGGTTGTGAGCGACCAGAATCAGATGTTCTTCTTGGCACTTGCAGGTCTTTTTCTTTTACATTAATTGCTTCTTTAAATAGACACACAGGAGCGTGTTTGGTCTGGGTGAGGTAAATTGATTCAGCCTCTAAGTGCATCGAAGCCGGAGATGAGCTCCTCAATCTTGGCTTGGGGTCTGATTTGGAACTGAAGGAACATCTATCACTGCGGCCGAGCCAACAACTAGCCAACACCTCCTCAGTCACTGTGGTCTATTTTGTGCATCAAGGAAATCACATCTCATACCTCTGCCAGAGGAGCAGCCATTGTGCTTGTGCAGTTTTTAGGGAAATGAGCTGGCTGGCAACTACTGGATTTGGCATGTGAGGGTTCTCGTAAGAAGGGCCACCATGCACCCCTTCAGAGTGAACTTAGGAGCCCGGTGACGTCTGGAAGCCTCGAACCCAGGAGCCTTTCATGAATCCATCACTTTGGTCATTCAGCTTTTGAATACACAACCCGATCCAAGACTTAGCAATGTGGAATAACGTGAAAGAGCCTAGGGGAGTGTCCACAAATATGCAGTTTCAATCCTGTAAAGTAAAATCAAATGTATTGACAAGGCACCTGATACAACGAAAACGCAGGAGATGTATTTTCTTATTGTCCATAACAAGTAAATGTCCGCTGTATGCACCGAGGCCTTAAGTGAAGCCTATAGCCCTTAAGAAGCCTAAAGGATACAGCAATAGTTCAAAGCGTTTTGCCGACAATTGAACCAGTTCTGAGTTTCTATCAATGTAAGAAATGCGTGTGATGCCTGAGCCAAGGCCCGGCAGTCACTAATCCTGTTTCTGCTCCCAGTCAGTCTCCTGCATCACTAATGAAAGAGCTCAGGACCATAATATCCAACCGGACAATAAACACTGGGACTAATTTAGCAGTTAATCCCATACGCATCTATTAATGTTGCTATTGACTGGCCAGTGAATGGACCCCTGATACCAAGTCATTATAATTTATGTATGCATTCATTAAAGAGGGCTGGCTGGCACATGTGTGCTGGGTTACAGTCCTGCACGTTAAAATGTCGAACACTAGAGGGAGCAAATACATTAACATATAGGTAATGAGAATACCAGCTGCTGTGTTGGTCACATGACAAGTGTGTGTGTGTGTGTGTGTGTGTGTGTGTGTGTGTGTGTGTGTGTGTGTGTGTGTGTGTGTGTGTGTGTGTGTGTGTGAGTAAGAGAGACCACAGACAAATGTTGTAATGCGCTGTCACTACACTGTGGAGCTGAATGTGTGTCATCTTCATTCAAGCAAACAAGCGCGTGCAGTCAGTCCACTCCGTCTGTTCTGAAATCTCATCCCGCATATTGTCCGCATGCACCGCCGCGAGCCATCATCATCCATCAGACCGTAGTTTTGGCCCAAGGAGGTGCGTTCCCTTCCGTTTCACGCCGAAGCCCTCTTGTAGCTGCAGCTGCAGATGTCTCCAGTCACTGAACCTCGCAGAGGGAGCTGCGTCAAGCGCACCACATGGAGCTAGACTCATACCGGAAGTGGGATCATTCAGTCTTCAGACTTAAATTACAGTTGAGAGCATTGCTGCTGATGTGCCTCTTTAGATATAAGTAAATAAGTATGGATTTGTGTATTAAGTGTAAAAGCTTGGCTTTCGTCACTTTCAACTTGTGTTCTCCTTCACATGTAAGTGGACATCTCCTCCAGTTAGTTAGAACTGAATAAGCCTCTTGGATGAGAGGTGAAACTGAAACAAGTCCAGTTGTCAATGACACAGCAATTAAAATGACCATGACCTGGATGTCTGAAAACCTTCATCAGTTAACACAGATTAATTCATGAAATGTAATCTGTGACCATATGTACACAACTTCTGTCAGTTATTTTGGTAATTTACAATGTAAGACTGGAAAATCCTGAAATGCTAAATTGATTTTGAAAACATGTTTTCTCAATAAGATAGATAGACGGTGTGCTGGTCGGCACCTCGCATGGCAGCCACCTCCATCAGTGTATGAATGTATGCATGAATAACTGTAAATCGGTTGTTCAAAAGCGTCTGCTAAATGTAAATATACAATAGGCTATACAAAAAAAACAATGCAATACTCAGCTGCTCCCAATGACAGCTAGCCTTAAAAGCGCTAAATATTAAAATGGTAAGATGGTTATTTCACATGAGATTATTTATCTGTAGGATAAGTACTAACTGTTTAAAGTTGCAGAGGACATTTGGACAAAATATTATGTGATGAAGTCTACGATCAGGATTTACAACCGTTACAAGCTTTTATTTTGAAACGTCCAAGCGGAAGTTGTGTGGTACCTGCTGTGGCTTGGCGGGCTGCGGGGGAGATCAGAGGGAGGGACGCTCGTAGAAACCGTGACACGCTAGCTTCAGCAGAGTAGCTGCAAGGCAATTACAGCAGAGACGTATCGAGGGAGGGTGGCGACCGAAACTAATCAAAAAAGGCCGTCCAGCACCTGAACCATCAATCGGCTGTACGAGGAAAGGCGATCAATCTGCCTGCGGTTAACCTTCGGAAGAAACGCGGAAGTGTAATTCAACGTCAACGTGTTTTTTTTTTTCTTTTTTGGGTGACTTATTATCGGTGACAACATGGCTGAATGTAACGTTAGCATCGACAAGAATAAACTACCTGGAGTGAAAGAGGGTAACGTCCATTACACATTTCCCGGCTAAATGTTAAGCGAGCTTGGTTACATGTTTAGCATCACAGGTGTACAGCTAGCTAGGTGACAGCAGCGAGGCTAACGTTAGCCGAGTGAACACAGGTGTCTCTATTATGGTTGTTAGCGCGGCTTGCTAGGTGATGCTAGCATGTCAGGAGTCAGGTGGCCAGCACTGATTATAAGACCTCCTGGCCCGGGTGCAAGCGTCGTGCCAGGTTTCTTTTGTTCGAATGTGTTTTCATTCATGGTTAGAAGGAGAATTGTTCTTCTGGCAGGTTGGTTCATTCGGTTCCTCACCATGTTTATCTCACTGTTGTGGTAAAAAGCTCTGTGGGCTAATGGGATGTACACAATCTGGCACGACAGTTACTGTGGGTCAGTGCAGTGTAGGAGTCCAGTGCTGATCACATGGAGGTGTTTATCTGCTGTAAGCTATGTAGTTCAAGATGCATTTGTCGTTCTGATGAAAGCTGCGTAGACATTGATTTGAAAGTGACCTATGCTCTCTGCTGTATTAATCTCAAGTTTGGCATATCTGGTTTCACATTGCATGTGTCTTGACTGTCAGCCACTGCTTTGAAACCTTAGCCTCAAAGACTTTGTGAGCAGTAAGAAAGAAGAGAAAAGAAAAATCCAACACCAGCCACTTTTCTTAGAACTTTTATATACACCCAAAACTGTGTCAACCGCTGTTACTGATGTATTAAAAAGGCTAAAAAACCGGTGTAGAAGAGGGTCTATTATGCTCTGGAGCAGATTTTGGAGGGGAGGGATGCAGCTGCTCAGCAGGATGCTTGGTATTCTGGTCAGAGAGAGCAGAAGAAGGAACGTGCGTTCCCGCTACTTGGCTTGTCTGCAGTGGCGAAAGACTGATAGAGCTGCTGGAAAAGTTTCAGTTTCATCCCTCATCTGCTTTTGTTGCACACCGCTTTAACTGCACACAAGAAGCACAAACACCTGACCCTTATAGGATTGTGCATTGTATAGTCAAGCTCAAAGCAATCAAATGATGGCGGGTAGAACTTAAATCTTGGCCTCGCAGCTGTAATCCGCCTGTCACTTGTTGCTTTATGTTGCTTCTGAAGAGCTAGATGGTGCATTTTTCAAGGAACTGTCATGCAACACCAAATCGTAGCAGTGGTTAAAAAGTCTCACGTATACAACTCGACCAGCCAGAATTAATCTCAGGTTTCTTGGCTAAGAAGATTAAGCATATGGTTGAAAAAATGGTCCGTGTTAATCAAATCCCATACTGCTTTGAGGAGGTGGAGGGGATTGTGTCCAAGGTCTCGCCCTCTCTTCACAGCATCTGTTTCAGCCCAACCATTCACACAGTCTTGTGCTATTTAATACGACCAGACAATCTGGACCGCTCGTCTGTGCATTTGTTTGATTCCCAGGCATTCTTGTGCTCGTGGATAATATTGGCCAATAATCTGTTTTTTTCTCAGTGTGATCTTTAATGCACACTGACACACAGACCGTAGCTGGTTATTAATTTTTTATGTGGATGAAGTAATGTTTGGGCTGTGAGCCTGGTGATGTGAGGTTATTGAGTGTGGCTAGGCTCTGTGATGAAACCTGGGAGGAGGAGAGCTTTAAATACAAGATTAATGTCAAAGAAAGGATTTATATGACTTTGATGATGAAATGATGTATGATATGGTTTGAATACTCTTAAAAAAGAGTAAGTAAAAGAAACAGCCTGAGTCAGTAATCGACTCTTTATTTTGGTCACTGAGCAAAGAGGTGCATGACTACATCCTGGATGAAATCAAGTCTTCATTTAATTCTTCGCTATTTGAAGCAATGATGTTTACATGAGTTCTACTGCTGAACAAAACGTTTTCCTACTGTGGGACAAGATATGCAAAACAGAGGCCAGTCAGATCCATGACGACTCAACCCTAGAAGCAAAATGCTGCAGGGTACATACAGTACATTCTATGCTATACTGTCCACAAACCCATAATTAGCTGAGGTTGTGAGAAAGGTCTTAGATGTCCCCTTCGCTTCTACAGTTTCCTACACAGGAAACTGTCAGCATGTGAAGAACGGTGGATCCCAAAAAGCTATCTGCCTCATTTCACAACAGCTCAGATGCATGTGTGGCGATGGTATCGACAACTTCCCTCCCACAGCAGTTTGCATAATTGTTTCCAGAATGAATGTTCACAGCATTTTGGCAGTATCTGTGATATTGCAACTGTAAATGGAAAGTCTGCTGGCGTTTGTGAGGAGGGAAAACAAGCAGAAGATTATTGATTCTTACAAGGAAAATCTTGTGATCTTCAAAAAAGTGATCATTCTCTATATAGAGATCAGTGAGATCACAATTAAAGCCATACAGTTTTAGTCCTCGGAATTGGCAAAAACTCGCTAGAGAAAATATGACTCACGTTTAAATAGGTTTGTTGGAAAAGTTAGATTTTCTACATTTGTTGTCTGTAATGTTTTAGGATGGGGCTTAAATCAAATGATTGAAATTGAATAATGAATGACCAAAATATAAAAGCATTTTTATCTGTTTCTGCTAATACACACAAAATGTTTTTCCGAGGGGGAGAGTTTTACTCGTGTACTGCCCGTTTGTCGGCCAGTTCAGCGATATCAACCAGCAGCATGTCAGTCACTAATAAACCTGCTTCTCACTTCTCAAGGTTCCTCACACCTCTAAATAACTTTTGACAAACATCTGTGTCTATTGGGGCGTTTACAGGATGAGGGCAAATGATGTTTCCTCATTCTCAGTTTCACTTCGTGTCTTTGCAGTCCGAAATAACCAACCCACAAGCAAGATGTCTCCTTATCTCCTTATCGGACTGTTTAGCCTAGTCTCTAATCTGAGAAACTATAGACGTACAGTTTTGAAATGTTTCATATCCTGTTGTTGGGCTCACAGGGCAAATTCTTACATCACTTTATAAAAAGTCGTAAGATTAAGTAATGTCGCTGGTTTTCATTCATTTTGCTATGAAACAAACCAGTCAGCACATAAGATGACACAAGCGGACTCTGTCCTAATTTGCATAGTCGATTCTCTGCTTCTATATTCTAGTTAAACCATTAAACTCACCACCTGTTATGTCGTGTGGGTCATTTTAAGTATTTTTTCCGTTTAAGCATGTGTGCAGACAGATGGGCCGGATGTTGAACATCTGAAACTGTGAATGAGGACCAACATCTGGGTTGTTGAAATGATGACTTTATTCAACAGACATAGAGGTGAAACTTTTTCATATTTTTAATAGAAGGCTGTATTGGTATTCTTTTTCAATTTCAGTCTCTTTGTCTTTCTGCAGTGTGCCGAGACTTTGCCGTGTTGGAGGACCACTGCCTGGCCTACAACCTCCAGGAACAAGAAAGTATGTTTTTTTTTTTACTGATTTGTCCCCTAATAGCTTGCCTGTTTTCAAGAGACAATTTACCAGTACTTATATAAAAATGGGGATGTCTCCTTCTTTTCTGCTTTAAATGTTACTGCTTTGGTCCAGAGGAAAGCTCAGCTGCCTTTGATAAGTTCCTGTCATCCAGATAGGTCCATTCTCTTTTTTTCCAAGACAGTCTCTTTAAAAACCTCAATAGTTATGGTTTCTATCAGAGCCGTCACGTCACTGCTAGCTGTTTTTATCAAGCTGTCCTGCTTCATTCCTATAGAAGGTCATTTACTGCTTACTTTGCAAAAGAACAAACAAAGAAAGATGTTTTCTGAGCACAGCAGGAGAAAAAACGATTGCTGTCCAGCACCCTCCTCTTCTCCCTTCTGGAAAATGTGTCCAGACCAACAGCATAAACTGCAGTGTCAGTGGCTGCAGCCTGATTAAGCTGACATAAACCCCGCTTCAGCCACACTGTTAACATTGTGAATGGTGCAGAATGCCACAACAATGTTATATCAGTCAAGGGCTGTGGTCGGATGCATTGAACTGGAGTATGTGATCTGGATCTACAGTTAGACAGCACAAACAGCTTAACGAAGGTTTTTATATAGGACACCCTGTTTGCACTGAGGCGGATCATTTTGCGTGTACAGTGTATTTGTTAGCTCTGTGTTTGTCCCTGCATGCGTCATTAGATTGGCTGCTTCTTCTATGAAAGCACATGTGTGTTTAATTAGCCGGAGTCTTGGTTTTCTCTTCTGCTGAAGTGTTTCCAGTAGAAATAATCTCAGGAACTCACTGGAGGTTAAACTATCTTCTGCTGAGTTTGTTTGAAAGGACATATTCTTCCAGGACTCGCTGACAAACAGAGACCCAGACATAACAGGTTCTTCCTGACACAAAAGGCTAATGGCCGCCAGCCCGCCACATCTTCCCATACAAGAAATGACAGGAAGAGGCGACTGCTTTAGGGGACGGCAGGAAATTAGTCAGTTAATGTTCAGATTTCTTTTGTGAGCTTATGTTTTTAGCGTGCCCAGATATAGAAGCATAACCACTTCTTTGAATAGTAGTTTGTTTTACAGTTTCTGTAAACATGTCACTCTATGTCACCATAAAAGGGTAAAGAATGCAGCATGCTTTGTAAGCTAGAAGGCCAGATGTCACCCAGCCATAGCCTAACTGCAGATTAGGCTGTGTTTTAGCTGTGATTAATTTGGTTTTGGCTGGCCTGTCCTTGTGTTGTTATTACCCTTTTAAAGCCTTAGCGATCCATAACCGAGGATTGTCTTCCTTTGTCACTAAACCAACTGATCTGCCTGAGCTGGCAAAACATTTGTTTGACCTTTGGCCCTCGAGGTCACTGAGGAGAATGCTGCCCAAAGTTGTTTTTTTTTT
>CAEMYA010000103.1:4979420-5003888 GCA_903131615.1 Diplodus sargus
GAGCTCTGTTTTTTTTTTTTATCATATAACCTTGAGTGTATAAAGCTATGTCTGAACCACACTCCTTCTGCCTAAAGAAAGTTTAGAAGAAAAAACCTACTTCTGTATTTGTGACAACACACTGAGTGTGAACAGGGTGTTTTCAGAACGTGTCACCAACTGATAGAATCATGTCAGGTTCTGACGTGTGTGATGTCTCGTTGTCTTGCAGGAAATCGCCCGGCTCATGATGGAACAAGAGAAACGGGAATATAAAAAGAATCGAGAACGGGACCACGAGAGAGAACGGGAGAAAGAGAAGGAGCGAGAGAGGGAGAGGTTGGCCATGGAGAGGATGGCCATGGAACGGAGGCGGCCAGAGGGAGACTACAGGGTAATTTTCTGTAACCATACTCATTTTAAATTGTGTGCTTTGGGGTGAAATATTTTTGCGGCCTGTGACTTTATTTCATAAAAAACAAAGTGTATTTCCACTGTGGTACTAGAACCATAATTGTAGGGTCTATAATTTTTTTGATTTCCAGCCAAACTCGGAGGAAGTCGTCCGGCCTAGGACACGAGACGAGTATGATTACCAGAGGCAGAGGAACCACAATAAGCCTGCCAGGTACCAACACTCGGCAAGAATACTTCTGAAAACCAAATATTTCCACTCAGTCGCGGAGCAGAAATGTCATTAATTTTTCCTTCTTTCCTCTCTCTCGCTCTTGCTCTCTCTCTCTCTCTCTCTCTCTCTCTCTCTCTCTCTCTCTCTCTCTCTCTCTCTCTCTCTCTCTCTCTCTCTCTCTCTCCGTCTGTCTCAGGCCTCCTCAGCCTCGAGCGCACGATTATGAGAATGTGAACTCTGGCTACGGCTACTCGGATCATCCTGTTCCCCCTCGGGCTCCTGCCAGACCTGAGGCTGCTTACAAAGGTACGTAGCTCATGTGACAGAGTTGCTGCATTAGTCCATCCTCACATAACATGTATTTAATTAATTAACTGCAACACTGTTGTGTTTTTCATTATTACATATTAGCGACACGTTGCATATTGTTAACCCGATCACGTATCATTTTTAGCTATACATATCTAATATGCTTAATTATTTGTTGCAGCGCTTCTAGAAAATGTACTGCAGTTATCACAGGCATAATTAGGCCATTTTCAGTTAATGAGCACTTTTAAAATGCTGTTTTATACCCCGAGTTTCTGGGAATTTATATATTTTTATTGAAACACTAACAGTCCTTGTTTTATTTAACTAGAGGGGTAGCTCACATAATCAACAGAAATAAATTCATGACCTCCAAAAAGAAAAAAAACGATGTCTCAAAAAGTGCAGCCCAGAAAGGCCAATAGAAGTGAAATTGCAGTGTGAGGTATGAAGCTGCTGATGGATCTCTGTCTCTTCTGTCTTTTCCAGGTGCCTATTACAAGCGGTGACTCAGGCTCTCTACCATGTGCAGACATGTTGTCAGTCCTCCTTCGTCCTCTTATTTTTATTATTTATCTTTTTGTTCTCAACCATTCACACTCTTTTGACCAAAAGCCTTGGGACAATCTAATGAGTTGGCAATGGGATTTTTTTTTTTTTATACCCTCCAAAGTTGGGCCCAGAGTTAAAGAAGTGGGTCTCTGAGTGCTGGAACCACAGTAATCATCATCATCCTCACCCTCATCCTCCTCATCCTCATCATCATTATCATCATCATCATCATCATCATCATCATCATCCTTTTTTTTATAGTGATTTCAAATTATTATTTCTTTTTAACTGACTCAACATCAAGACAAGCTAAACTCTGCACCTTGTGACATAAACTCCCCTGATTCTCAGCTGTTGAAATCAAGGAACCGCCTCCTAACCTGCTGTGGACGTCACGTGCTGATGTTCGTCCCATCTGTGGACCATGCCGTCACAAGGGCTCAAGGCCTCCGCTGGATATAACCATGCAATCTCCGATTTCCTCATGACTCTTCATGGGACGTGCCTGTCTGCGCCAACATGGCTGCTACAGTGTCTTAGGTACCAACATGGCAGCTGCTTTGTACACCCCCTGCTGCAGTTCTGTTCTCTTGTCACGCCGTGCAGCGAGGCCACACAGGCCCGTTCCACGCAGCGCTTGACTCTGGAGGGAAACCTTTCTGTTGCTGTATTCACACAAAACACATCAAATAAGCCTTTATCAAGATGCTGGTGGTTTTGGCTCCGACGTGTTCGCCACCTTGTTCCCATGCAGAGGGAGGTGGAGCTTTGTGATGATCCATGGACATTTAATTGGCTGTAGTCTTTTCTCTGCTTGTGCGTGGCACTTTCTTTGCTATTTTGTTTTACCCTGTCAAACTCAAACTGAAAGCGGATGGATGATATTCTGTGTAAGACTCATTGTTTCTATGTGCATGCTTACTGAAAGTATACAACTGTGTACATGCATTTCAGCTGTAAATGATCTGGCTCCCTCTTTATCGTCAGAAAGGGCTAAAGCCACAAAAAGCAAATAGTCTTCTTTTTGTGAATGAAGCTTATATACTACTGTACTGTGTATCACTTTTCTGCCACAATTTCATGTCAGCTTGTCATTTACGAACCAAAACTGGACCATAAAAGAACCAGTACCAAAATGAAATGCATGTACATTGCTTGTCTGTGTTTATGCTTGTGCTTAACGCACAGACATTGTGCGGTTGAACGTTTGTTTTGTTTTATTTGAATGTAAATATCCTTTTTGTTTTTTTGTTTTTTTACTTGTGTTACCAAATCATGTTCCCATTGTGGAAAATACAAGACCCTCTCTTCAGTCCCTTTATCTTGTGTCCCGCTGGTTATCTTTACTCAGAAAAGGGAGCCTTATATTTTATTTTTTATATAATATTTTATTGATTTTTCCTCGGATTGTTCTGTTAATTTTCCGTTCCCTCAAGCTTTCCTGCTGTCACTTCCAGTCCTCTTCTCTTTGTCTCAAACTCGAAGGCAGACATCACTTCCTGCCTGCAGAAAAAGCAAACATTCCCACAATAGTCGTGCATTTGGATGGAGGGAAAGCAGTCACATGATCACAGGATATAAATTATAAATCACTGCTCAAAGGGACCTATTTTAGTGTTTTTACTGTTCTAAGATACAATGCTTTCTGTTCATATTGAATAAGAATGATAAAGGAAAATGAAAAGCACATTCAGACTTTTGAGTATATGGAAAATATTCATTTTGGCCATGAAGTGATTCACTTCACTTTAGTGAACATCCAGCGCTGCTTTCAGGTTCTCATGTTGTAGTAGAAGATCCTGAAGTGCTTCCAAAATGATTCCCTCCATGTCCAGAGAAAATTAGCAGAGTGAAATGTGTTTGACGAGGACAAACCCGCCGGTGTTACTGAATAATAATGTGCTTATTGCTGTTGACCAGATGAGATTTGTGCCATACGTTTGTAATTTTTTTCAGGGACTTGAAAATGGGGAAAGCTCATAAAGTTGTTGTGGTTGTAGCAGAGCTGCCACACCCGCCAAGATGGGACTCTTAATTTATTCTTTGGCGAGAGCGCCACCTTGTGGACATGTTGACAGATGAAGAAAAGTGTAGAAAACTGATCAGGATGCGTCTTTGTGTATTTGTGAATGTTGTGCGTCAGACATCACTTTGGAATCGAGTGCTGTCTACATCGAAAAACATCAAGTGTTAACGTTTTTTTTTTATTTTTCTTTAATCCAGGGCTTGTATGCAATCTACCAATCATGATCCAACACGTGTATGTGTGTGCTGGAACTGAACTTTTTAAGTCAAACGAATTAACAAGTTGCTTTTACCTATAGCATCTCAAAATGTAATAAAGTGTATCAGCATTTCCACTGTTTATGAATCTGACTCATTCATTATGTCCCTGAAACACACGAAAGAAGGTCTAGTCCTTAAGAAAACACCTTCAGGTTTCTGAAAGGTGATTTCTTTATCACCCTTTGAGGGCCAGAACGTACAAGATGAGACATTCTGACCTGCACGGCAGGTTTGAAGAAAGACAAGCTGACTTTTTTATCTTCTGCTCCAAACTCTCTTTCCCTCCAGCCACTGACCTGCTGGAGGAAAATCTGCATACCAAACACAACAAAAGACCAGTAACGTGTTTAATTGTGGCCTGTGTTTCCTGTCACACTGGCTCTGAAAGTTTGATGATGTGTCTCTCGTCTGTTGGACAATACTCATGGAAGTCGACTCAAAATAGGACATGAGAGGGAACAGAGTGTGAGGAAGGCTGTTTGACCTCCAGCTGTTTGTCCGTGCCAATATTGACTTCACCAATACAGGCTCACAGACAAGACAACCGACCTGTTCTGTAAACAGTAGAATAACTGCTGAACGAGCGTCAGGTTCTCTCTGCTTTATTTTCCATCCGATACAAAATACACAACCGTACATTCACTGAAAGCATGAGCTAATCTACAACACCACAAAAACACTTCAATCCAATGCGAACCCCCCCCTCCTCCTCCTCCTAAACTCAAGTCGTGTGCTCAGTGTTTTCACAGTGCGGTCATTTCCTTGTGCGCGGTGCTTCCTGTCTGTCAGCGGCGGCTCGTTCTTTTTTTTATTGGCAGATGCATTTAATAATCAATCGTGCCACTCTCCCGGAGGGAGGACAGAGTTACACCCATCCCTCCCGAGCAGAGCTGGTTCACCAACATACCTGACATACTGATGCCTCGTCTGCGTGTGGTAACACCGCCGCCGTGCCCTCTGTGGGATGTGTCACAACCGCGCGGCTGGAGAGCCCGCCTCCCGTCACCAGGGAACGCACTGCGACTGCTGGCGGTAGCGCCTGGTGAAACTGTGGTGATCTATTGTGTAATCTGCTCCCGGGTGAACCTCTGCTTAAGTATATATTATAAAAAAATAAAAAAATAAATAAAAGGAAGCTTAGACACACGAAGATGTTTGCTGCGATGCTGCTTTCACAGATCGACTCTACAGTGATGGCGCAAAAAATGTTGCAGTGCCTCAGGTTGTCAGCCAATTACAAAGATCAGACATTTTACGGCACCTCCACCCTTCAAATCTACAGCCAATCAGCTGAGCATGAGCCCCCCCACCCCCCAAAAAAAGTTTTTTCTTTTTCCGTGTTGCATCAAGAGACTTAAAGTCAATGACCTTCTACAACCCTGATGTTGTTAAAATGTCCAGTGAACGGAGCGACAAAAACAACCCATCCATCCTCGACGCGGCGCCTCTGTTTGGCCTCGGATTGCACGTTACACACACGACCAGAAACAATGACTGAAAAAAAGTTGTGCACACACACATTCCCAGGCAAAGTTTCCAGCTGAGCGGGTAACAGACAAAGTGCTGTGGGATGATCCTGCGGAGAGAGAAACGAGAGGTCACCCGGCAGGCCGAGGCAGCAGTGGAGAGCTGGCGTGGTGGTGGAAATGTCTCACAGATGTTTCGTCGCCCTCGCACCGTGTCACAGAATACACACAATAATCTAACAATGCAAGCAAGATTTTATTCGAGCTCGGGCCCAAGCTTTGGTCTCGTCCCTGTGTGCAGCGCTGGGCACCGGCCAGCTGCAACAGGTGTCTCCCCCTCTGAAAGCTGGGAGAGAAAAAAAAGGAAGACGCTGACGCGGATTTGTCACTGGCAACACTGCTCGTTCACTGCATAACTGCTGCCCACAAAACAGAACTAAATGATTTCACGCGAGATTGAGCTCACCTGTCCGTGCCGGTGTCACCCAGTCCGTCAGGGCGGCCTGAGAGCGATGAGAGGAGCTCCGAGCGGAGCGGCATCGGCTCTGAGGACTGAGCGTCGCTCTGGTCTCACCTGGCAGGTGAGACAGGCTGAGGGCAGCGGCTGCCTATCAAGTGCAGCGCGCCGTGTCGAGACACGAAGACACACCCACTTTTTTTTTTTTTTTTTAAACAGAGGGGAGAGCAATTACACTCCTCTGCATGCTAGTTTCTGTCTATCCAGATCTGTATCAGAATGTAAATCCTCCTGAGACGAAAAATTAAAAACGTGCTTCCTCCACGCTCTTTAACAAATAAAAAAAAGCTCCAGTCATCTTTAACTTTTAAAGGTCCCCTCCCCCTCTCCCTCCTCTGTCAGCCTGCACCATGAAGCCCAGGGGGCACATCTTCAGGAAAAACCGGTAGAGGTGGTCAGATAACTATTAGACTTTAAACAGATCCAACCCTGCCTCAAGAGGAGAGGCAAACCGACTTTCAGCTGTGAGGGAATCGTCGCAGGCAGGTTCCATAAGTGAAATGTGAAATTGACACGGGAAAATCAAAGAGTACGGCGTCTAATAGGTGCCCCCGTCTGTGCCAGATTTTAAGCTTACAAGTCGTTTAAACACCACATTTCCTGAGCACTCTATAGCTGCACTAATCCTCTTTCCCTGTGTCAGGTATTAATCCTACACTCACTGCGTTGCATCAGCACAGCTGCCACTCCTTCGCCCACAAACTGTCTTTTCACGAGTGATAACTGCTTATAATAGCAGGTTTTGCCGTGAGACATAAACTCGAATGTATCCACTTTGCATTTTGCCGAATAGAGCGCATAATCCAACAAGAGCTTGCAGAGAATAGCCGTAAGTCAGTCCACTTGATGCAGTCCTGCTCATATATATGCACTCAGGTCGTGTTATCTGTTGTTCATCTACACGGGTTCAGATCTTCACACATGAACCCATTAAAGTGAGGACTCTCGCAGCCTCCGAGGAGCTTCTCACATATTTTAAAGGTTAAAACGCGGCTGCCGAGGGTGACAGCTCCTGAGAGCTGGCATGTGGACAAGAGCAAACATTCTCATCGTGAGGTGTAAAAATTAGGCAGGCCGTTTGGCCAGGGGCGCTCCTCTGCTGTGCCTGTAGCAGGAATGACACCCAACTGGTTTGCAGCACCACCTAGGCCCATCTGTGCAGGGAGTCACCCATGTAGGCATGCCAAGGCAATCCACAGGTGCGCTGTCTAAGCTTGCACAAAAAGTGCGAGTACTACTGAATTTATTTTAGGATACTGATACAGTTGAACAGTCGCAGGTAAAACACGAAGCATTAACACAGGAGCGTTACACTGACCTTTAATTGCAGAGCTTAGTTTATTCACATTAAAGTTCACTGAAGGGATTTTGACAAATCTGAGGGACGGGCTGCTTGACTTTCAGTCGTCTACAAGTGGACACAGGTGTGTTACTACGTTCTGACATGTGACAGTAGGGAAAGCACAAGTGTAAAATATATATATACGTATTTTTTAAAAACAATGGCTGAATTTCACTGGGCTGCTTCAGTTTCAGGGTTCTAGTATCGTGCATATTGACTCACTGTCACACTGACGTGACTTGTGTCTGTGTCATTGTTGGTTATTGGTAAGACGTCTTCTTTTCTAACTAAGTCAGAAAATCTGCTGTGACAAGTAAAGATGCCTCCTCCTACAGGAGCTTCTGAATCATCTTACAATAAGCAGCGTGTCCCGGGTCCTTGCTTGGCAGCGATTACGTACCACACAGGTTTAACAAGACTAACTTTAAAAAATAGCTTTGTAAAATAATGATAGCAGTGCATAATGAGCAGTGGTGGAACGTAACTGCATACGATATGTATTCAAGTACTATACTTAAAGGTCCAGTTTTTCAAGAAAGTTTTTTAGTCTCAGTCACAACTCATCAAATACCAAAGCTTTGGTATTTTGGCTGCCATCTCACAACATCAGTATCTGAAGGGTTGGGAATATTTTCTATTTTCTACTACATCATACTTCCACTGCATTTTGGAGGCATTTACAATATTAATGAGTTGAATTTACAAACTCAGAAATATGTATTTTTACCGTAGCTGAATAAACAAGCTGTTCTCAGAGGAAAATAAGGTCCCCAGAACACTGTTTGAAGCTAGAAAGGTGGCAGAGTCCGCCACATACAAAACAAGTAAAACTATATGAAATTGAGTTGTCCATTGACAGTTTGGTTATTTAGTTTATTTAGGCATAAATACATTTTAAAAAATCATTAATCAAGATCGTTCTCCTCTGACTAAAATTTCCTCCCGAAAACTACATAGTGCACCTTTAAGGAGTCCATCTACTGTGTATGCAGCAAAACCAGTGATTTCAATGGAAGTGTGTTTGGGGGGCAGCACTGAGCTGCTGAATATCTGTTTGTGTTTCTACATGTTGCATTGACTGTATGAAAAAAAAGAAAAAAAAGAAACACTGTGTCACACAGAATGAATCCTGATTTCTGGTGCTTGCTGTGGGCCTGACAGCATTTTCCTCTCCCACTGAGGAGACTGCCTGTCCTCTGGGGAGTTTGCAGGCTATTTTCAACATTCTTTCAGCGAAAGATTTGTATCAGCGCCTGTCCGAAGTGAGTGAAATCCCAGCCAGCAAGCATGCTAAATGTTGAACCGCATACAGAATGTCCAGAAGTCCACAAACACAACTTACCCTGTCGTATGTTGACCTTCCTCACAGCAGGCAGTGTGACACAGGTATGGTGGACTGCATGTACGCCTTGAAACACCTAAAAGACCACTAACAGCCATTCTTGATGATATAAGTGACAGCTGGTTTTGACCAGTCAAACCCTCCTTTCGTGAGAGAGACTTCCTCGGTGTCAATCTTTAGTCCTCTCAGATGCCAACTGAGACCACAGGG
Organism: Diplodus sargus; assembly: GCA_903131615.1. Classification (NCBI taxonomy): domain Eukaryota; kingdom Metazoa; phylum Chordata; class Actinopteri; order Spariformes; family Sparidae; genus Diplodus; species Diplodus sargus. Next base: position 4,988,052 of record CAEMYA010000103.1, read on the forward strand.
TGCTGTGATACTCATTGCCTTATCATGTGAAATCAGTGTTCGGTGAGAATGACTGAATACGACATCAAGAACTTAAGAATACATCTGAAATACTACAAGCAAATATCATGAAACACATTGTAAATAAATTAATAGGCGTTTACAGCTTTCTGGAATCCTGCAGGTCAATGTGACTCTACTGAGACCTTCGGCGCTACGAAGACTCCACAGTCAGAAAGAGGGATTGTAGCAGGTGTCTCGGCGTGTCCTCAGTGTCCCCTGCCTCTGCTGGCTGTCCTGCTCAGAGGAGCCACTAGATGGCACCTTCCTCACGTATTAACCAGTGTGAGAGGCCTCTTCACCAGCACCTTGCCACCTGAGGAAAATGTGTTTGGTCTTTCCTTCCTCTGTTTTGTTTGGTCAGTGCTGAAGAAGCCTGTTGATAATCCCGTCATGTTGTAGCATTAGCAGGTGATGTCCCCTCTCAGAGGTTGTAATTATTTTTGTGCAGTGTAAAACGGTCCAGTCTCTTTTGACAGACTTGAGTCATTAAGATGGGACATTATGGAAAGGCACTTTAACCTACTTTCGATTCCGTCCTCTCCACTCAGCCACGCAACTTAAATAAATATTGGAGCATAATTGGCTCTAAATGGCTCAAAACTATTCCCAGAACTGAGATTACACTGTACAGTAGCTCCTCCTCTGTGTCGGCTTCCACTAATTGTGTGGTGATGGAAAACATTAGACAGCACTTACAGGCTGACAGACTTCACGTACAGGAAGTCACACACAGCCAGCTGGCACAGAGGTCCTGGGCGGTCGGACCAGGAGATGGACTGGACCTCCGACCTTTTCTCCTTGTGCTGGGAAAAGTCATTTTAACAGTGAATTATGATGACGACTTGTATTAACTGTAAACTAGAGAGGAGCTTGTCTAATTAACCTCATAATGTACCTGTAGTCTGGGTGCAATACATTTTTGGAGCTCTTGGTTTATCATTGAATTGGAGATCATGATTATCTTATTTGCACATAATGAGAATCGCATGTTGAACAAGATGTCAAGAAGTTGAACTCGCACCTGGCGACAATGTGATCTCTTACAGGAGCCCTGTACCGGCCGATACACCTTATCTTATTTAAAGCCCAACAATTGTCATTAAGAATCATTCAAGTCAATTTTGACATAGTCTGAGACCAGGACCAGGACATTGCCTCCAAGACTGACGGAGGTCCGTTTGACAACAGGGAATGCCAAGGTGGACGGCTAACTGAGCTAGCCTAACAGCTGCTATAGCTGGCAGCAGATGGCAGTTACATTAGCATCAATTAAAGTTCTTTCTCCGTCAGGAGGAGATGAGTTACCTATCGTCAAACCAGGCGTCTTACATTTGATGAGTGCTGCTACCCTGTGAAATGCTTTTGACAGTGTAGCAGCACATGCATGGCATTCAAAAACTAAAAAACAATAGGCTAGAGTTCAGAAAACATCAAGGTTTGGCTCAAAATAGCTGGTTTGGTGGCCACAAAAGATAGATATGATCCAACTTCCTTCCTTCCTGAAATGTCACAACAGACTCGGGTCGCCCATTTGGCAGCCTTGTTTGTATAACACCACCTCTTTTCCGTCCACCCAAGGACATTATCCTGATGTGAAAGTCCGCTAATAAGCATATCTCCAGAACGTCAATTTTGTAAGAGGGATGTAAAAATTGGAGAGGGACTTTGTTAAGTGTCTTGTAACAGATCTGAGGCATTTTACTGGTTTGGTCACTTGTAAAAATACAAGAAGCCGTACATATTACAGAGAATACCACAAACGATGTTGAAATCTGCCGCTCAGTGCATAAAAATTCGCCTGAAAGATTGAAGCAATGCTGTTACTCCAATACAGCACCCCGCCATAAAACAAGACAGTGGCCACAAAGCTTCAGTAGAAAACAATTAAAAGTTCACAGCTGATCTCAAAGGACTTCAGTTTCTTGAGGAAAACAATGTGCCTTTTTAAATACCACATATACACTTACTGGCCAACTCATATTTCATATCCACATACAAGCCCAGACATGTATTTGTTAGAGGAAACAATCTCAACCTGTTGTTTTTTGATAAACTACCTCCTTCTTTGTTTTGGAGGGTCAGTCTTTGTGTGTGTGATAACATTTTGTTATTTTCCCCTAAGTGACCTACAGTCAGTTCTTCCAAATTTAAGTGTTGTGATGTTTTTGTTTGGTTTTTTTATTCGCTTGTTTCCTGTATCCATTAAGTGAGTCAAGAACATCCTACCATTCTGATAATAACTAGTCTAAAGTAATGCCAAGCAGAAGCAAAGCTCACTATGATCATACTCTTAGCTTAGCCTGTTAGCATGCTAACATCTAATGTCCACCGTGTGTGTGTGTGTGCGCGCGAGTGTGTGTCACAGTGAATTGACTCCCACATGTCCTCATCTAAGGCAGATAGACTCCGACCCTACATGACTGTCAATAGGGAGTGGGTGTATCAGCTGAACAGGGATCAGCATCACAGTCACGCTGACCCCTCCCCTGTTTTGAATCACCCAAGAAAATAAAAAAGTGTCCTACCTAATTTGTACATCCACATACACTCTTCTTCCTCTTTTTGCAAAACACGTCATTTCTATTCTGAGGATCACGGGAAACAGCTTTTTTTGGTTACTGAAAGGGAAGTGCAAAGGCCTAATTTAATTTTAGTAGCAAAACAGAAAAAACCCTAACATATAATGCCCACAGAGGGGAAAAATGATTCACCATCATGACGAAAGTTTTGTGTTGTTTTATTAGCATTATACAGCGTTAAACAAGAACTCACATTTTGGTCACATTGTCCGTCGTGCCGGGAACAAAAAAAGCAACACAAGCCAATTAACAACACTAAAACATCTATTAAGGTTGAGGTTGGTGAGGTTGTAGAAAAACCAGTGGGAGAAGGCTAAATCGACTGCCCTGTAGCTCCATGCATGCCAGCAGCGAGATATGTTAGTGTCTAGTTTCTCACGTTCCACAAGCTCTCTTAACTTATGTGTAAAACAGTATGACAGGCAACAGGTTGGAGAGAGAACCGATGTCAAAAATTTTGGTCGTCTGACGCAGGCGCTCGCACAGTTGAAGCACTTGCCACGAGTCGATTCCCCAACGTCAGTTTAAAGTCTGGGCTCTCAGGTCCTGGCTTCATGATAAGGCCGTACAGTGTGGGCACATTATTCGTGAGCGCTGGCTTAATATCGCAGATGATTTACTCGTACAATGTGAGTTCCAAAATCCTGAAGTGTATGGCCAGCTTTAGCTTCCATGGTTTAATAAATACATGAATAAACAGAACACCTCAGTACCCAGTAACAGTTATTTCCTACTGCTGTAGGTGTGTGATTTGTGCTAACATTAGCCGCTTAATACGTCTGTTGTTGTTGCAGCGGCTCTGTTCTTTGCTCAGAAGCTGTGTGCTTTGTGCTAACATTAGCCACTTAATACGTCTGTTGTTGTTGCAGCGGCTCTGTTCTTTGCTCAGAAGCGGTGTGCTTTGTGCTAACATTAGCCACTTAATATGTCTGTTCTGTTGTTGTTGCAGCAGCTCTGTTCTTTGTTTAGGGGATGTGTGCTTTGTGCTAATATTAGCCGCTGAACACATTTGTTGCCATTGCAGCGGCTCTGTTCTTTGTTGAGGGAATGTGCGATTTGTGCTACTAAGTTAGCTGTTGAACAACTGGCGTCACCTCATGTTTTACTCACATGTAAAAAACAAAACAAAACAACAAACATTATTATAATGTACGTAAACAACAAACATGGCTTTTGTTAGCAGCCTTCTCACCGCTTACAAGCTAGCATGTTATCATTGTGAGATTTTGACTTCACTTCACTCCTCCATTCTGCGTGACTTGCTCACTAATAGCAATAACAATACATCCACCCAGCCCTCCAGAGTGCAGGCAGGCAGGCAGGCAGGTTGAAGGAAAGCCAGCGTGTTCAATCATTTGTTTTATTGATTGCACGGGCTGTTAAGATATTTAGGATAACCGCCCTTGCTTAAATCTTATAAACATCAAGTCCAAATGAGAAAAAGTTGTCACTTACACAGCGCAAACCTGTTGATCAGCACATACACAGATTGTTTTACCATTTTAATTACACCATTATTGTTTCTCAGAAAGTCCTTGTGGGATGTGACTCAGTTGTTACACATGTAAAGGAGTGTGTTGCAGTTAATTACGAAGCACAGCTGATTTACAAACAGCATGTTCACGTGGGAGGACTATCTGCCGGAAAGAGAGGTGACGTGATCTTAAGTTCTCCCCGACACATTCCTCTGGCCCCAAGCAGACTGGAAGAGGAAGTCTGTTTCTATTCTTACAGCAGCCACATGATTTGATGAAGTTTTTACTATATTTTCTTAATACAATTTTATAACTTAATTTTTTGTTACACAAGAACCAAAAGGATTATCTGTATACTTTTCCTGATATTGTCACTGACCATCTAACCCGAGCGGACCTCTAAAGTGATATGAAACAATGGGAGTGAAAAACTAAATGCTTGTGAGGGAGGAATACAAAACGACCTGCCTTAGGCTGATTCAGATGGGGGCTATGACTTTAATTACCGCGCAATGTTTTGATGAAGACCTATTTCCGGAAAAGGGTGGACACTGATCCAGTGTGTTTACAAACTGGCATCCCTTTCACCAAATATGGTCAAATAATTTGGTAATTGTCTGGGTAAAATGAAGACTGTTTGTTCACATAAACACAAGCTTGTGGCCGTCAATTGCTGAGGAAAGGAATGACAATTGAGCATGTGATCCTTTGGGAGAAATACCTCTTCTTTGACCGATGTTTTTGTCATTTTTGTTTCATTTTCCTTTGCCGCTGCTGTTACATCTAAATCAAAACTCAATATGTAATGAAAGACACTGTTGCGTCGTACTCGGACCGATGATTTTTATGGATAGCGAACATTTGACGTCATATCACAGCCACAGATCAAAGTGGGTCAAGCGAGCACGTTTGCACCCGCCCTGAAGAACAGAGCTGTGATGATTAAAGCCTCTGATTCTGTACGTTCTCTCCATTCACTGCAAAGCCATGTTTACATTCCTGCAGACCACTGACCAAAGTGTGTTTTCTCAAAATGTGACTTGCTAACCATTGTTACATAAGCCCCCTATAGTATTCTCAGTGCAACTAATGATACTTTTACAAACTGATGGGGACAACACTGGCTGTTAGAAACGTGGAACACTCTTATCTCTCAATTTGAAGTCCTTTTTCTGTCAGCCCATTACTGACCTACGTACGGCAACAACTGCATATTGTTTGGATTGATGCATCCTGTGGGTGTAACACGACAGTATTACGTGAACTCCCATAATGCCATGCTACGTGAGTCTTTTGTTTTGATTTGACTGAGAGACCCATGGCGGCAGAAATTACATACTGTGCCTTAAAGAAAGTTGTATTTTGGCTTTGGGAAGCTAAAAGAGTGAGCTCATAGCCTCAGTTAATTGTGTTCATGCTGTATATTCTTAACTGGTTTAACTGTTGATTTTCATAATGTATTTGTTATACAGCTTTGGTGGCAACATGGATTTACGCTGCCATTAGATCAAGAACCACAATTTGAATAATTATTTTAGGGCTCATTATCAGCACTGGATGATGACTAGAAGCTCAAGTTATCAAATAAATTTGGTGGAGAGGAAGCGTATGTAGCGGAAAATAGAAATACTCATGTAAAGTACCTGGAAATTGTACTCAAGAACAACACTCTTGTGATTTGTATTTAGGTTCATTTCGTTATTGGCCGTTGGAAATTTTGACCAAAAGAATTTTTTTTTTTTACTGCAAATGCATATCGGTCCAAAATATCGGTGTTCAATCTCCTTGATTTATAACAATCGATATCAGGCCCTGAAAAATCCACATATTGGTCGACCCCTAAATTCGTAGACCTTTTCTGAGTTATACTTGACGTATGTGACCTGGGCACACTTGCTACAGGCAATATAGGACATAGCACTAGTCCATGGATTAAGACGATGTCTTGCAGCCTGGCGTTGGAAAAACATACTCAAATAACGAGCTGTAAAGTTTGGGTTCTTTATAAGATGTGGACGCCCTTCCCACATATCATGATGGACTAGAGGATGTAAGACACCTGTGATTGGATAATTGTCCTTTTAGTCTCAGTCTGGTTTTACCTGTGAATTCGTGCTCGAGCTAATTCAGCTGTAAATAATAACTAGGTTCTAACTAAGAGATTAATGAATTTCATATTTTTGTATATATACAAAATATATATACTCTGTGTACATATATACCCCCCCCCCACACACACACACACACACACACACACGAGGACAATTAGATTAAAAAAGCAAATCATAATAAATACATGATAAACATATTCATTCATTCATTCATCTCTTAGAAGATGAATAAATATGTATATATATATATTCAATGATATGTATTGACCGTAAGTTGTTCGGTCATGATAAGACGCCCTTCTTATATATATATATATATATATATATATATATATATATATATATATATATACACATATCTATGATCTGTATTGACCGTAAGTTGTTCGGTCATGATAAGACGTCCTTCTTCCCATCATCCTCCGCAGGTGGAGTAGAGACCTCACATGCGTCACGCGCCTTTAAATAGCGGCTGCAGCGGAGCGCGCGCTCAACGGTGTGAAGAGCTGGAGACTCATTAACAGGAAGATCACTTTGGCTATTATCTTCAACCCTTTCTGATCGTTTATTTCTTTGTCTTTAATTTATTTTTTTTCTTTCCGAACAAGTCGCCGGACTGTTTTCTTTTGAGTCGCCTGATTTCTCCCTGCCCTTCCTCTGTGGACACGATGGCCAGCTCCGGACTGCAGCTCTTCGGGTTCCTCCTGGCACTGGTCGGCCTCGGTGCCACCGTTGCCGCTACTTTCATGGTTGAGTGGAAGAAGCAGACACAGGGAAATTCGTTCTACATCTATGAGGGCTTGTGGGAGACCTGCAGCTCTAACGAGAAAACTATCTGTGAATCTCACGAGTCCCTCTTCAAGCTTGCAAGTAAGTGTTTTTTTTTGTTTGTTTGTTTGTTTTTTATTTTGTTTTTTTTATATCACATCTGGATCTCCTCTGAAACACCAGACCCTGCTTGTTGAGATACCTTCCACTGACATGAAGTTACTATAATTACACCAGAAGTGCGTCTTGGTTGTATAACCTTATCAGATATTATGACACAGGCCTGGTCTTCATAAACAGGGATGTGTTTTCAATTCTGCTGCAAGTTTTTGTGTACACTCTTTAATTATATTTTGTTGGAGAAAAAAAAAGTGTTTTGTTGTTGTTAATCATTTTCTGCTGTAAACAGAAAAACTTTGCATTTGCAAAAGGCTACATTCAGTTACAGACAGAAGCATCATGTGTAAATATTCATTGACCAGGTGTGAATGTCAGCTTCACTCTCTCACTAACATTCCCACCTCTGTCTCTAGCTGAGGTCCAGGCTACCCGGGCTGTGATGATACTCAGCATCCTCCTCTCCATCGTGGCCGTGTTGGTCTCCACAATAGGAATGAAGTGCACTCACTTCATGGACAGCAAGCCTGAGAGCAAAGCCACAACAGCTATGATCGGAGGAATCATGTTCATGATTGCAGGTGTGTTCAGTCTCTTTATCAAATTTCGAAAAGCCTCGTTTAGGTTCAACACTTCTTGAAGGCGTGTAGTCAATAACTTTCAGTTATAGGCAAACAAGCGAAGATAGATAAAACAATGACAACAAATAAGATGGTACAATCACAAATTACACTCCTCATACAATCCTGCAAAAGATTTCATTGTAAAAACAAAAAAACAAACAAACCAGCCAGAGAGCTGTCTGAAACACTAACAAGAATAACTAAGACCAATTTTAAAAAATAAGTTAAAGGATAAATTATTTTATCGTCACTCATCGTCATGCTTACGGAAAGTTGGATCCACAAAAGAATTGTGGAGCTTCACATCCAAACAGAGTTGCAGCATTCTCCTAAGCAGCTGAATGAGATGGGGACTTGTTTTAAAACGTAACAAACAGACAGAATGAAAACATAAAAGGACTCGAGGGTGAGAAGGTGATGACTGAATTTTCCCCTTTGGGTGACCTGTTCCTTTAACCTCTGTTTTTCCTCCATCAATCAACCCCTAAAACTACAAGAAGAGAGTACAAGACAAAACATTTACAGAATTGTTGTCTTAATGAAAGATTAGCAGGATTTAAATGAACTCTTCTGTGATGATGTGTTTCCCTGTTCAGGTTTGCTGACCACCATCATCACCTCCTGGTATGTCACAATGATTGTTGAGAGCTTCCATGCATCTCATCACCTGCAAAGGTACAGACACACACCCACACACAGACACTCACACACGTACACACTGGATAATGTAAGCAGCTGATTCTGTACATGCATGAATTTAAATGTGTGTGTTTTCTCTGCAGCTCTGAGTTTGGTAAGGCGGTGTTCGTCAGCTGGGCGGGCGGCGTCCTCTCCATGGCTGGCGGTGCTTTCCTCACCTGTCGGAGGTGCGGGCAGTCCGGATCGACCGAGTCCATAAGTGCAAACCACCTCTTCCCCAATAGCAGCCAAACGTCCAACTACGTGTAGCAGAGGGGGAAGCTGGGGAGGAACAAGAAATGGCCTCGATAACAAACAGACTGGAACAGGAAATGTCCTTCTGCAGGACTGTAAATACTACGTACAGAACATCAGTAGCATCAGACAGTAAACAGCATCAAGATTACACAGATCAGACTGTGTGACATGACTTTAAGTCTCGTTTTTACGCCTGTTTGTTTTCAGTCCAATACTTGTGTTTGTTTGTTTGTTGGTTTGTTTGTCTGTTTTGTCGGTGCCTTCAGTTACAGCAGCGATTACTGCTGCCGTCAGCTGTTATTTTCCATTCAGAGAAATGCAAATCATAAGGATCCAACTGTTAAATGACTTCAGTTTACACACAATGACCTTTGTCAGGCTCTTTCAGTGTAAATAAATATGAAATTATACATTTTTATTTTTCACCGGTAGCAATGAAGAGCACGTGTTTAATAATAATAATAGTTTACAGTGTAAACATAAAGATTGAACCCTCTGTAACAATTTTTCTGTACTTTTACGCTGGACTGTCGCCTCTTCAGTTTCACACCGGCGTTCATATAGATTTGTTTGTGTGTATGTTGTTAATTACATGGCTGAAGTTTTGTATTTTTTTTATTGTTGTTTTATCAAGTAATTTGGTTGTTTGCACTGGTTTGAAATATGTATGACCATTTTAGAAGAAATTAAATTGGAAAATGTTTTTTATAGTCAAAGCATGTTTGTTCTGTTGTCCTGACTACAGCCACACTGACATTATAAACCAACAAAATGATAATTGTGATGATTTTGTTCTAAATAAGATGTAATGCAACAGGAGAAAGCTGTTCACCTTCTGTCCAGGTTCACATTTTGTGATATATATACATATACAACAACACACGTGACAAAAACACTTACTAATGTTGTAATAATGATTTCAGTCCCATTCAGTTCAGTCAGTTCCAATCTGAAACGTGTTTCTTACACTCAAGTCATAGTGACTGGCTTCTGATACAAGTGAAGGTTTTCTATGATATGATAAAATATGATTTGGTCTCAATCTACACATCGCTCTGGACTAATGACGCCTTCTTAGATAAATTATTCTTTATACTCACATGTTAACTCCCCTGCTGCAGCCTGAAGTCGTACATAATCTTGTGCTTTATGAGCAGTGTCATGGTAGAAAGTAAAAGTAAAAGTAGGAAAAAAACTCTATTACAAGCTTACTGTAAGTCACGCATTCAAATCTCAAAAGTAGAACTACAGGAGCATGTTTTAGCATCAAAATATTCCAGTAGTACCACGAAAAGGACTTAACAAACGGAAAATGTATGTAATCACTGATGCATTCATGTGCACGCATCTCTTAAATGTTTAAAGGTGGGGTTCATTCGACCTTTATATAGTGCCGGGTATAGTTTAATCTATGAAAATACATGATATTTTGTATTATACTTTTTCATCAATTATATCGATCTGCAAAATAACTAGTAATGAAAGCTGTAAAATAAATGTATTTCCCTCCTGAGTGTGCTGTAGTAGTGAAGTAAACAAAAAGCACAAATAAACCTCAACATACACTATGTATACAGTATAATACACTTTGTCACTGACAGAGAAAACAAATCTACGCTGCTGTTTTTTGTTTTTGTGACACTGAGGATCCTGTTGCTCTAAAAAGGCAGATGGTGTTCCAGTAGCCTAATTAGCTCTTTCCTGACACTTAAACAGTTTCCTTCCTTTCATATCTGCTGTCGTTTTACCCTAAATACTGTGTTTACTGGCTTCTGTTATCAAGGCTGCTGCCGTGGACAACAACTGACTGTAAGGAGAGGAAGAACTTTTTCAAGTCAACAGTCACATTACCTCACACTGGGCCGACCAGGGAGGGATATACGGGAGAAAAATCCCAAGCGTGTTCAGCTGTGTTCCATCACACCTATTCCTCGAAGTTGAGAAGAAGAGAAGTACACTAGTGGAACAGCATCCAAGCTGTGGGAAGAAGTGACCTCAGTGTTTCAGTGGAACTGTGTTGATATTTACCACACCAACATCATAAATCATCTGTTTTCTTGTGAGTGTGGCTTTATAACAGTCACAGTTGTTCTCCTTTTGGTCATATCTGCATCTGAGTAAAGTAAACCTAAAAAAACTGCTTTGATAACTCTAGGTTTTTAAATGTTGTCCTACTTTTAATGTATTTCAAATAAGTCTGTCCTTCCACAATACATTCCTAAAAACAGAAACAAAGAGATCCCATACATAGAAAGCAGAGGAAAACATTGTAACTTCATTACAACAACAGTTTGTCTTGTACTACTAAGGGAGTGGACATATTAACAGGAACATCTGTAACACATCCAGCACTACAATGAATGAATGACTGTAATTAAAGGCACACTATGTACATTCAGTGAAGACATTTCAATCAGAAGGGAAAGATCTTCATTTACTGATTTGTTTATGCCTAAACAAACTAAATAAACAAGCTATTTCTTAATAAACTCAATAAACAAACTGACCTTAAAGGACGGCACGATTTCATATTGTTTTACTTTGTTTATATGTGGCGGACCCTGCCACCATTATGGCTTCAAACAGTGTTCTGGGAACAGCTTGTTTACTCAGTTATGGAAATTAATATTTCTGAGTTTGTATTATTACCTCATTTATATTGTAAATATCAAAATTCTGACTTTGACTATTCAGGATGCCAGTAAAGTGTGTTTAACGGTTTCCCTGCAGGTTTATGTTGCTGAAAATAAAATCTAGTCTGCAAGTAAAAACACTGCATTTACTGCACTCTGGTGGCCTATTTCAAAAGAAGTAGCCTTGATATTTTGTTTTAGGATCACGTTTGATAAAGCTTTTGTTCGATAGGCTAATTAAACCATCAACACAAACACATTTCAGTCAGTATGATAAAAGTTTGGCTTCAGACTTTAAACTTCACAGAAATAATGAAGATTAAAACAAACACCTGGAAGCGTTTCCACACAAGATCTGTCCATATTTACAGATCAGTTCAAACAGAAGCTGTGTATTATTGATGAATTATTCATTTATTTGAGCTGAATGTTGAAGCAGTCCTGTGGTGGAGCTGCTCTACACTGAAGATCCCTCCAGAGGGAGACAGTGTCCTTTAAGTGGACAGTTCCTGACTGTGTCCTATCCTCATACTGAACCCCGAACACAAGAGAAACCTCAGGAAATCAGGACAGCAGGTAATTTTACAGGGACAGATCTCATCATAACTGACTGTAATCATCTCATGTCTCTTAAGCAAGGCAATTTAAACTGCCTTTGATTAGTCCACCTTGTCTGTGTGCAAATGTTTTGGATCATTTAGTACAAAAAACGTTCCATGTCACTGGGCACTGCCATAAGAATACTACATATTAACATTATTTTTTAACTTTTACTGGGTTACATTTTACAACCACCAGTTCCTGATAATCAATACTAAATATTAATTCATTTTCAGGATGTTAACCATCTAAATACCAGCTTTTCTCTCTTGACATACAGTATTTTTTTATTTTTTTTTGACAGTCTTCAATGGGGAACATTTTTTGTACTAATGCAATGTGGTCTTTTATGAATTGCATGAGGGTGAAGTTTTATTATGAGGCAAAGCCCCCTATAGGATACGAGGGAAATAGCATGTATTTAATATGGGCCAAAATACATGTAATTTGCCCTGTCAAGTGAAAAATAGCACACATTACACTCATCCAGGACCACAGAGTGAAAGCCTGATTACATGGTTTGAAGGTAGTTATGCTGTATTGACAGGGGGGTGGAAACAAATCGTTTTGATGGCTTTAATGATTCATTATATGCGTATATCTGTCCCTAATATACAGTTTTATAGACATAGCCTATTATATGAGCTGAGCACTTTTGTCAGAATTCATGCAACATGAAGTAAAACAGATACAATTACCCAAAAAAGTTAAAAAAATAAAATGTATCAAACGTTACATGAGGGTTGAATAAAAGCACATTTCCCTTCAGTTGTGCTGAATGTATCACAATATATAAACATATGAGATTATTGTCGCTGTTTGTGTCTCCGATGAAGGAGCCCGTGAGTCCGCGCGCTCGGCTCCTCGAGGAGCCTGAAGGAGCGCGAGCTGTGATTGTTTTCGGCCCATTCATTCCTCGGAGGGGCGGAGTCAGCGGAGCCAGAGGGGGGTCATAACAAAATGTGTGTCCCCGACTAAAGCAACATGATTTCCGCCCTGCTCCGATGCCGTCCCGGGTGTCTTCTCCGTGAGGAGCTTTAAAGTGACTCTGTAACGAGGCTCGTGACTGACGGTCTGCTCTCCGCCTCTCGCTCCCCGCCGTCTCCACCGAGCTCAGAGGATGGGTACAAACTTCTCACCGGCTGCTATCTCGTCAGTAGTCCTGCTCGCCGTCGCGTTGTCCACCTCCGCAGCCTTCCTGGAGCCTTACGACCTGTTGTACGACAACGCCGTGCAGGCGTTTTACAACAGCGACTATCACAATGTGGTGCGCTACATGGAGGGAGCGCTCAGCAGCTACGCGGAGGTCCGGCGCACCAGAGTCCGGTGCCGGCTGACGTGCCAGGACCAGCATCCGTTTGATGAGACCTTCACGGACCTGCGCTTCTCCGACGCGGTGCTCCGGAGAGCGGCGTGTATGAACAGATGCATCGAGGAGAAGCTCGGCTCGCAGTCCGTGCACAAAGTGAGCGAGGATGTATTGCAGGACTTCCACAGGAGGATCCCCTACAACTATCTGCAGCTGGCTTATCAGAAGGTAAGGGGGGGGAAGGGGGTCTGCACTGTGAAAGTGTCTCTGCTCTGCCTCAAGTTATCTGCTGCTGTCCTCGTCAGCCGGTGATGCTTCAAGGCAAAGTGATGCAAAGTGATGAGAGGACACTGAGGACAACAGAAACCAGAGGATTCAAGGGAAATGTGTAGCTTACACACAAAGTTGCCTCACTCCTGTGCAACTTACCCACTTAAATGGGATATAATGTGGAGTTGTTGTTGGGGAAGCATGAAACTGGACAGATGAATTTGGCCCAATAGTGAAAGTGTAGCCGATAAATGAAGCTAATTACATGAAACCAAATTGCTTTCATCACAGCATCTACACTCTCCGGTACAGTTGCACCTGGCAGGGTCGAGGACAAAACGAATCACAGGCGGCGCTACATGTTGGCAAGAGGAGGGGAAAAGTCTACAAGTCTTGATAAAACATGTCTTTTATTTATTTCAACTCTTATTTCAGTTGGATTATACTTAAAGTGCGGAAGGCAGTCCTGGAGAGAGATAGTTGATTGTTGAGTCTCTTTCCGATGTTGTCAAATACTTTGACACTTTGGGTCATTCTTTGGCCCAAAATTCTGACTTATTCCGCGTTTATCGGCATCAGAATGAGACTCAACAATCAACCATCATCCATCTTTGCTCTCCGCATCTTTGCCTCTCTTACCCTCAGGTGTGCATAAGACAAAGGTTAGGAATGTCTTTTTAAAATGCAAAAATGTGAAATCAGGTATCGGCGACAAGAAGCTGTTAATTATCAGTCATCGTCACCTTTACAGCTGAGACAGACTTCTGACGAATCTAGAGAAGCTATCAGCACTGCAGATGTTGGTCCTTTCAGGTCCAGATGTTGATGTAAAACCAAACTTGCAGCTACAGCAGGACGTTTTACAGTTGAACAATAAATTCTATCATCAAAGTTGAGTGTAGTATCTAAACATGTTGACCTGTAACTGGAATCACACAGGAAACATGATAGAGTAAAATACCTTATGAATGTACTCCGAATACGGATCAATAATACTGTTCTCTGCTCACTACCTGAAGCCGTATGTGCAACCTCTTAATGTTTATATTCTGGAGCTGTGAAGCTTTTTCTATCCCGACCTCCGTGTGATGTAACATCCACTACATGCACCACACACATATCAAAGACCGCCGCGTTGTTGACGTTAGATTTACTTCCTGTCACATCAAGACTCGGCAGCCCCGTCACAGCAGGTTGGCTCTACAGATGTCTGTGCACTTGCTTCAGTCCTTTTTTGTTTACAACCGCGCTTTGCTTTTTTTTTTATGGCTCCTCTGTGAGCTCTGTTATTTTTAAACAAATGTTTGTGGCAGCTCCAACTTTTTCTTTCCCTTATCCCTGCTTCGTATACCACAGCGGCAGCAGCAAACGTGCCACAGAAGAGTGCGTATCTCGAAATTGTTTATAGATTCAGTTTGGATTATTGCAAATACTCCTAAACTGTCACTATTCCTCAGTCTTAACATGTAAGGAATCATAGTTATTTCCTCCATGTATTTACAAATTTTCCAGAACATCATTTCCCATGAGGTCCATCTTTTGGCTGGGATGATGATGAGCGCTGCTTGGCGTGGGAACAGTGTAAGAGACATAAAACAGGAGAGCAGGGAACAAAGTGCTTATTCAGTCTCTGTGTGACTCTGAGCTGTATTTGTCTCCCAGGAGCAAATACATTTTTGTTTGTAGTATTCTAGGAATCACTCGCAAACTGATTTGGATTACACATCTGGATGTTTTCATTCAAGGGTCCTTGTTTAGGAAGAGCCCTGTCTTGCAGCGCTGCAGGTTTTTGTTTGTCTCCCAGTAGACTTCCGACAGATGAAAAGAGTTGGCGTACAATAAGATCTGTGGTTGCAACGATAATACAATGAATCCTGCGGGGACATTGTTTTTCTGCATCCATCCCTCAGCATTATAGTTCGGTTCGACGACCTCAGGACACTTCAGGAGGTGGAAACTTGCAGTTTCAGTGGCACCAGGCGTGGCTTAGGCTTCTTTGAGTGACAGTTTTTACCTAGTTGGAGCTCAGTCCCGAAAGCTGGCACCATCTCCTCACATGAACCTGAGACCCGGTCGACTTCAGCCGCGGCTGACTTGCACACCACCTGGAAAATGCCAGGGTGATGACACACAGCTTCCACTGCTCAGAAGTGGTGGGAAGTTAATCTGCCCCGTCACTGTCTGCGGGCAAGCGGTTTCCCCATTTTTCTCTGAATCAGCAGAGAAAAAGTAAGAGCTGATGTGATCCTCTCATAACAGCGCGCACTCCTGTCTAGACACGAGCATGGACGGAAACACAGATCCTTGCCCAGCTGTAAAAATAATACTAATCTTTTGTGAGAATAGTTTCTCTAACATCTGCTTGGAGAAAAAA
>CAEMYA010000103.1:5003901-5020719 GCA_903131615.1 Diplodus sargus
AAAAAAAAAAAGGGAACATTGTGTTTTTTTTTTCCCTCATGACAAAACAGAAACTGACAACCCTCACAAATGTTTGAGAGGATCTTTATTCCCCCTCTTCCGGCGTTGCCTCGCGTCTCCTCGCGTGTTGACGTGTTTATGAACCGAGTACATGGCAGCACATCAAGGCTGAGAGCGCTGGTGTTGATCTTGCCACAGGTGAGGAGAGGCAGAGCTGGAGCCTTCCTATTGGACGGGAGGATCAGAGCACATCAGGCCAGTCGGTGTACATGTGCACATTAGTATCAGGACCCTCTACGTATGTGTGTGCGGGCACCCTCACTCACGTGTGTGTTAGTATGGGGGCACTTGGTGGTGTTTGAAAATAAATAACATTCCTGCAGTATTTAACATTCCAGCGTCACACACCCTCCTCCTGACAGCCTCTGGCATAAGGCTGCCATTGGTCCTGTTAGAAGAGGCTCCACAGTCACCAACTGTTCTCCTCACTCAGGCCTCATGTCCCCAGCTCGCCCATCATTTAGCTGGGCAAATATTTTATTTTCCTGTTGTGGCCTGTTTGCTTTTCTAAAAAAAGAGACACGCCACCTTCTGCAGGTATTAAAGGGAGACTTCTGTAGCCGCTGCCACTGGGCCGGGCCCTGATGGCCTCCAGTGATCCCTGCCGCTGGCCACAGGTCTCGCTGTACAGGCACGATCAAAAGCCCTGAACTGCCCCCAGAGGGGCAAGAAGAGATCCTATCGGCAGCCGCTACACCCTTAATCTGATCTTTCTCACAGCACTGCCATTCCGAGAAATGGTTGTGAAAGCAGGGCTCTTTATATCTGGTTTCATTTTTCAGATTTATTTAATTTATCAGTGTTTATGTTGATCATGAAACAATGAGTGAAATTTAGATAAACATCATAATCCAGATATTGCAGTACAAATTTGGTGTTATAAATACAGTATGAGTTCCAAGCACCGTGTCGTTGTTTTTCTTGGACGTACTCTTGTGCATAACCAGTAGATACTCCCCCATTTTTTTCACATCACTTTCTTTTACTGCAAGCTGAGGCTGCAGCCAAAGGTTATTTTCGTTCTAATCTCCCGTTTATGGTCACAAAAATGTAAAAGAAAAATGTAAAACATGCAGGTCACAATTTCCTAGAGCCGAAGTGACATCTTCAGATGGCTTCAACCAGCTTTAAACATCGTGTAGTTTAAATGAAGAGCTGGAACAAGCTATAAGATAGACACTACGTACCAGCGCCTCTGCCAAAATAAAATTCTTGCCTTGTGCATGAGACATATTCTGCACAGACAATTATCCATTATTAATCTCTGTGGAGGAATGAATCCTCTACACGTGACAGACAGACAGCCAGACACACACTCTGACAATCCACGACATCTCATATACACAGACCATGATGGGGTTTGTTTGACAGCTCACTTTACAGGGCTGCCAACAAATACATCCTCTGCGATGATGACTCTCTGTCCCGGATGAGTTTGGGGGAGCAAATCCGACTAATTAGAGCCTGGAGATGCTCCACAATGACTCTGTGGACGAGCCGAGGACATTTTGGAGCCATCAGTGTCACAAATGCACACTGACTATGATTTGACACATACAAGAGATTTCCTCCAACTGCACTGTAACGCAAGTGAATGAGTCAGCTTTCTCATGAGCTGATTAAGTGAATTTGTCTTTGGAATTCGGACACATACTGTAACTTGATAACCGTCCCATCATCATCTTGTTTTGAGAACTCATCCCAGCACAATTCTCAAAGGTGGCAGGAGGTCAGAGCGTTCTCTGTAGCCTGCTGATGTTGTGAGCCTTCTCTGGAATTTTCTCCCGAAAGTCCTGCTTGTTTGTGATTCCACTGCAAACACGATGGTTTGATTACGGCACAGCAGGCAGCTCATGGCTCAAGTACAGCCTCGGTCAGGTTTGTGTATGTGTGAAGGGCTGGATCCTAATGCCATGGTGAATTCTTGCTGTGGTTTGTTTCAAATTCCTTTTTCAGTTTATTGACAGCAATCGACAGAATTAGGCTGCAGCATTGGGAAGATATGATTTTCCAGTGTTCCGGCTCCCACAACAGCTTGAAACCCCAGCAAGGAATGTTGGACGCAGTGAACATTTGAGCGGAAAATTAACAGATTTTGTAGCGACAGAGATCACAGCGCTTGATGGAAGTCGCAGATATTATTTTCATCTGCAGCTGATCATAACGGGATCATAGGGTTAAGACAGAGGGAGAGTGAGCGATGTGTTTGGATTGGTCAAAGCAAGCAGTAGCGCTGCCATTTGCTCAGGCAGGCAGGTTGTTCATCGCCAAGTCAGATTTATGTTTTTGATGAATGTGCAAGGTCGTTCCGCGGTTTATCCTCTCTGCAAAGTGACTGGGAGCCAGTGCAGGAGTAGATGACAGTAGAATATAGGCTCTCAACTGAATTTGTCACTCCAGTTTCATGTGTGCATGACTGAAAGAAATAAAGACTGGGCCTCATATTTGAGGTGTATCTCAGATATATCAGTATAGACATACATGTTATCTGATATGTCCTGAAATTAAACCATTTTTCCACAGAACATAATGGAGAGAAAGATGCTTGGGAGATTTTGTAATCATTACATTCCCGGTGAAGTTTATTGTTTCAGTACTCTGATGCCATTTAAAATAAAGTTTATTGTTTAGTTATTTATTTATTACGTGCGTAGCATTTCGACTGCAAAACTCCAGTGTTGGCTGGGCTCTACACTGGAGCAATGTTTCACTTCTTCAAGTCAAGTACGTTTCTATTTCCATGAAACTTTAAAGGAACACTTCAACATTTAGTGACCTGCAGTCTTCAGGTAACCTCATACTTGATGACTCCATGAGGTTGGTTAGGTTTAGGCATAATGAGTGACGATTAGTAAAGTTGATGGATTGTCAGGGTAAATCAATTAGAAGCAGAGTACACTGGGGCATGCCTTCACTTTCATTAGAAAAGAAATCTTGCTTCCAAGACGACACTGTGCCAGGTCAAGAAATAGTCCAGAGCATAACTGATGAACGTAACAAACTGTTTTTTTCACTTTGCTGTTTGTGGAGATTAAACAAATGAGATAAAACTGATAATTAAATAGCTTAAGAGGTGGTGGTTGGTGGATTTTACTATATTTTGAGAGAGCCATGCTAGGTGTTCCCTCTTTGTGCTAAGCTAAGCTAAGCTACTGCTTGCTTCAAAACTTAGAAGACACACATGAAAGTGACACCAGTCTCAGCAAATAAGTCTTGGCATGAAAGTGAAAGCTACCGAGCGCATTAATCCGATACTGAAAGGTGGAGTTGAAACTTTGCAGACCGTTAATTGGTCAGTTGAAACAACTCGAGTCCTCTTGTTGGCTGCGCTCTGTTGAGGGATTTCCCAAACTCTGTCTGCTGCCTTTTCTTAAGCAAAGCTTGTTACCTTGCTGTAATAAACAACTACATACTAAGAAAAAAGTACTCACAGTCTGTTAGTTAACAAATGCAGCAGCTTCTCAAGAGTCAGTACCAGTCTGCGTAATAAAATACGGGGTCTATGGGTATTGTACTGAAAGAGCTTTGGTGGAACGAGGCTTCGTTACAGTGCTGGTGACGGATTAGGTGGCAATGTGACGTAAGAAGAAGAAGGCTCAACCCTAAAGGGAAAGGTTGCTTAAGAAGGCAGCAAAATGTTGGGACCAAAATTGTTGAGATGAGATTTACCTGTTTTCAATTCTTCTCTCATTGAAATTTGTGTCACTGTTGTAAATCATAGTGATAATGGAAACATGGGATTTGTAAAAATATAGGTCAGTGGACCTTCTCCCTCGCACACACCTGTGGTGTCACCATGCTGCCCTCCTGGCTGCCCTGACCTAGCGTGCAGTGCTGTGCTTTGCCCAGACAGCCAGACATTGTGGCACTTGGCTGTGCCAAAGGCCTTCTGCATGACTGGACTTGAGCGGATAATGGACCAAAGGAATGTGGGGGTACGCTGTGGCGTAACACACCAATATTGTTCTCGCCCTGATTAACAATTAAACGGGTGGAGGAGGCAGGAGGCTTGTTAAGATATCGCTGCTGAAAACACTGCAGTGGTTTGTGGGATGGGATGAGACAGCGGCAGGTTATGGACTTGGCTCCGAGACGACTCTGTCGAGCGTTGGCATCTGTGAATGTGAAGCTGAGGGCCAAATAAAACAGAAGAGCTTCAGGACCCGAAGGCAATCCGGACCATTTCTGATTCAAGTTCCAAACCTTCAGTCTTGATTAATTGAGATATGTATCACTGTGAGGATCACAATACCCCTTGTCAGAGAAGGGAGGATCTGGACCGAGAGTCATTGACTCGCTCCAACCAGCTGCAGAACAGCATTTAGACACAAGTATATGTTTGGACGTCGTTCAGTAACTTAAAGGTGGGCAGCAAGGACAGTTGTTGCTACCAGAGATGTGCGTGTGAGTGTGTGCTTGTAAACTTGTGTGTGTTTGGTGATTATCAGTCTTGCCAAAGACTCCCTGGTGTCTGAGAGGAGAAATCAAGGGCTGGGATGGAAAAAACTGAGTTTGCCAGGTATCTGTTCAGCTTCATGGTGACTTTGAGTATGCTTTGGCTGCTGCAGGGCTGCAGGGAGAAAAACAGTTCCGTCTCCATGTTATCTGCAGAAAGAATCACCTTTTGCTATCCATCATATCATGAAAAAGCGGAAAAACGTTATTTTACTAACCGAGTAGAGTTGATTTTTTTGTGTGTTTGATGAATATGCTGACTTTGAGGATGCACTGCTCCAGACAAGACGTCTCTAGACAGGTTGCTTTAACTCCAGTGGCTGCATGAGAGAGAAGGGACCTTTTATGGATTCAATAGTGAGGCTGAAGCAACCCAATAGCTGTAATAAATGTTTTCGGATTGCACATTTCTGCAAACCACAGATATGTTGAAACTTGACCTTTCTTTGTGTTTCAATTTCACATTGTGACAACACTGTATTTAAGGCCTGGCTGAGTTTAGACACAGAAATCCCTCTAATACACTGTAAAATGTGGCATCGTGACTTTACTTTTTCAAAAAATCAAGGAAATCAATTACCTCAAAATGACCAAGTCAAGTCGATTTTAGCCCGTACAACTAATAAATCAACTTTTAAAATTTGCAGTGTAACGTCAGGTAAGGTTTAGGTTTTGGAGAAAGAACTTACATTGATCTGTGTTTAACACAGATCAATGTGTTACTGTCACTGTCACACTGTCACACTGTAAACATTGCTGTTAAAATACAGATGTAAGATGGATGTAATGATGATGTTTGTTCATGTGAAGCCAGTAGCCAGTTTAGGCGCTATTCTGTCTTAATGTGCTGAGACTAAACACATAATATGTGTTTAGTTTACTTCACAGAGGTGTTGGCACAGTTTTAAGCCGACCGTTTAGTCCACACAAAGAGTGAAACTCTCAAGTTTTTCGGAGGTATCCAGTAACCACCTCACAGCTTGTCCTGCACATGCGTGAGCTATAAATTATGCTAACGTCTCAAGTTACTTCTGTCCTCAGCAGATCATTTCTCATAGTGGAGAGCTGTGGGCTCTGGGCTGGAAACCACAAAGAGAGAAGAGGGTACAGGAAGTCCAATCCGTTGTGGAAAACTGGCAAATTAAGTAGTTTCCCAAGTTTGATTTGAAATCAAAGTATGGAAGCCTTTTATCCTTTTGTCCTTCTGTCTTTCAGCAGCTTAAATGTACACGGTAGATTTTTAATAAATATTTAGTCTGTGTTGCCTGTCATGTATTGAACTGAGAGCTCCTCTGGTAACATTTCATTTAGTCTTCTGTGGCAGAAGATTTGTGGTATTTAATATGTGGCTGCTGTGCTGTGGTTGCAGTAGCAGGGAGCCTATTCAGAGCCGCCGCGGGGTCACATGTCTACTGTGGCCTTTTTCCACTGGCTCAATGAAGCACACATTTAGCATGGCATGGCGTCATGCGATCATATGCAATTTCCACTGCGCCCTCACAAAGGGGGGAACTGATATTGTTCTGATATTGACAACCAAGCACGGATGTTCTCCACCTTCAACTGAGCTGTGACGCTGGGTGGACCAACATGAATGTGGGTCCTGCAGGATAGACGACTGCAGCTGTGTTGCTGTTTAGGGGATGTAGTACAGATCTGAATATTACCGCTCTTCCATGTTTTCTTTTCATGTTTGTGGCTGATTATTTTTTCTTTTCACATTTTAACCTTCTTGGACAGGTGGAGAGTAAAGAGGCAGTTAAGAAATTAGGGGGGAATGAGGGGACTCAGCATGCAGCAAAGATCAGTGGTTAAGATTGAACCGGCGTCGTCGGCAGCTTGTAAAACAACCATTCAGCTACAACCGTGCTCCATCTTTACGAATGTAAACAGAATCTATTTCTCGAGAGATATGACAGGAGCAGATGCTTAAAACCCTCCTGAGTCATGAGGCACAGATTACAATTACTGTAATTAGGACTTTTTAACAAAATTCATTACATTTAATTTAATTGAAGTTGATAAAACAATTAGTAAATTGTCAGAAAATTAATCAGTAACAAATCTGTGATTATCTCTGATTATCTTAAATGCTTTTCAAGCAAAAATGGTCAAAGAGTGTTTGACTCCAGCTCCTGACATTTGAATTACTGTAGGTTACTGTATGCTAGTAAAAGTGTCTTCGGGTTTTGGGTCTGTTAATTGGACAAAAGGAGCTATTTGAACTGCATTTGCACTTTGACAGGTAGGTTCTGGCATTTTCTGGACTTAAAAAATCAGTTTGACCAAAGAAATATCTTTAAAATAATTAATACCATAGATAATCGTTATTTTCAGCCCTAGAATACAGTAATCATGATCAAAATAGTTATGTTGTTTTATCTGCCTTTTTTTTGCTTGTTTTTGAAAAGGAAGAAGAATCAGTGGAATCAAAAAGGTGAAATCTCTGGTTCTGCTGTATTGATTGTGATCATTTGTTTGTAAATTGTCCATAATGAGTCCAGTGGTGGTATAGGAGTGCAATGCTAGACTAGTGGAGTACTTTTCAAAACCTAAATTGCCCACAATGCAACATTGTCACAGAGTGACATCACTTGGGGCAATTTCTCAGATTATATGCAGCTTCCTCTGAAGCCACAAAAGGCTTTATTCTACTTTAATATATTCAGTAGTACCTCACGACGTCTGTAAACAGACTTTAATGTGTAAAATTGACGGAGTTACCCTTTAAATGTATAAAGTCAATCTGCATAGGAACTGCAGATGAAAAATGAATTTGCATTTATATCATATTGATGTTAATTAATGTGTGCTGATAAAAAATGGGATAGTACATTAAGATCAACTGTATTACATCTTCTTTAGGCAGAACAACACTGGCAGTCAGACCCGTATTCCTCAGAAGTGAGAATCTTTCATATTTTGAAGCCGGCTTGTTTGCCTTTTTGACCCCACAGCTGTTTCCTGTAAAATTCCATCAGCAGTGTTGATTGTTTATCCAGTCCCACTCCGCTGTCGTCAGCCTGCAGCGCATGGGTCCCATGGTGACTCTGTAGTAAATGCGTGCTCATGTGACACTGTTTATGTGTGGGTGTGTGAGAGAGAATTTAAGATATGTGGTTGTATATCAGAGTATGTTTAACATCAGATGGTCGACCCGGTCGGTTCTGTATAGATGTACTTGAGCCACGTCCTGCCAGTCTGGTTTTATAAACGTCCCAGTGCAGATGTCTTTATTTCACACATTACACAGACAACATTAAAGCTCTCTGATCCACCCTGTGCTTCACATCACCAAGTTGAGTTTAACAGCTGGCATTGAAAAGGGGACTATTTCCAATTTGCATCCCCCCCATCCTCCGCCTCCCCCTCTTCGACTGCCAAAGAATAATTAATCTTAGCAGCGCATAACACCAGGATTTATCCCCTTGCTGCTCTGTGACCTGCTTATCTTTCTCGTTAGATATCAGCGTCTACCTGAGAGGTTATTCCCTGCAGTGGAACAGGTAGTATTACACCTATGTAGACGACAGGAGAAAGTAGTTTTCATGATCCCATGTTGACCTGACCCCTGGCCGACTCTGACCCCTCAGTGCCTCCACATCTGGTTCAGATCTCTGTGAATGACAGCTAATAAAAGTGCTAAACAGTGTTTGCCAGAAAGGAGTCTCCAACTTTATCAAAGTGGTGGGACAGGAATGGGAGAGAGTGAGGTTCAGGCTGAAATGTGTCGTCTGTTTCTTGGATGTTTACATGATTATCCGTGCTTCTTAAATTGAACCGAGACAACTATTTAGAGAAAAACAACTCATCTGTTTCAACAATACATCCCCCAGAATATCTCAAAGTGGTTGTGAACTCCTGACATGTGGATGGGTGAAATCTTGACGGCTTCCAGAGAAGTGGATTAAATGTAAAACAAAGAGTGTGTGTTCGTGTTGATCTTTCTTCATAAGCATCTGGAGCCAAATGTCCTCTGGCAGAGAACCTTTCCTCTAAATTTAGGACTTTCTTCCGAAAAGCAGGAGTATATCATCTGTGAAAAGTAAAAGTGAGGTCAGTTCCTCCTCCTGCTGAACACTTTAAAGATAAGAGACAGCAGAAGACACGGAAGGCCTGGAAGTCCTTGATAGCTCTCTGGCTTGGAAAGTAAAAGACTTAAAAACAAATTAATCTTCTGTCTAAAAGAATTCGTCCCCATCTGCTCAAAGCAGGGCTACAACAATTTTATATCATGGCAAATCAAGAATCCTGATTATTATAACAATTAATTCATCTTTCATCTTAAACCTGCAAAAAGACACTGACTGTTCAAGTTGATATGCGTTGATATACATTGAGCCGTGTTTCTATCATCCTGTCGAGAATAAGTTAAACATTCACTCTCCTTTTTGATCTGCCTTCTTACCCACCAACTTCTGAGGGAAATAACCACTAACTGCTCCACTATGGTCACCGGCTAGGCGCTAACCTTCTCTGTCAACGTGTTCCAACTGGCTGTGGGAGGCACCGGGAGAAATCTTGGCGACCCTCCTCTTCAACCCCCACCCCGAATTGCATGGCAAATTGTGAAAATGTGGAGTATTGGTGCTTTTCTTACTTGCCTCATGCGATTGCTTACAGTACGATGAGAGTAAACCAAAATGTCATGTATAGTACATGCAGATAAAAACTCCCATTATGTTGGCCGGTGTTGGTCATGTCCTGCTGAGAATTGCACAAGTCATTGACAGCACAGATTATGATATTATTTTAGACGTGTTTCACTGTTCACTCTCACTTTTCTTCCCATGGATGTCTTCCTCTGTTAGAATTTCTTTATGTAACTAATAGGCCTTAAGACATGAAGGATGATGCAACATGATTTACACTAACAGGCCCATCCTGAACTATGTAAGGCCTGGTTAAACCCCTGAAGCCTGCTGTCAGCTCACACCTCGTGTCCAAGTCACAGTTTATTTTACAGCTGCTCTTTACAGTTGGCTCCTGCTCGAGGCTAGTGTTGATGTCCATCCCTGTTTGCCAGTTTAGTAATGACCCATTAAAGTGAATATTTGGGAGTTAGGTTTGTGTAGAGCACCCAGCGGACCGTGATGTCACCCTGTGGGAGAGCCCACGCAAAGACTGTCAACCTTTTGGCTCCAGTCGTAAGTTTGAGAGAAAACGAGCTCAGCACTGCCACTTCAAGACGATGTATTACCCCCGCAACCACATGCACTCAATATAAGGGGAAGGCATCAGTCTTATTGAATGTCTGCACGCAGAAGTTATCATTTAGGTTTGGAGACTGAGGAATACTGGAAAATAAACGCTTCCTCCCGACACAGCCACGGCCGAAGACCCGTTCAGTTCTGGAGAAAAGAGACTTCTAGAAAGTTCAGACTGTTTGGTCTTTTTGGAGTTGCAGATGGTATCTGATGTCATTCCGCTTTGTATAATCATGTTTACAGTCATTTTTTGTTTTGTCCTTGAAGCTCTTCTGTTGTTCCATCTCTGGTTCCTGTTTGTAAAGCCTCAGTTTTGTTGTTATAGTTATGGAGGATATTGGTGTTAATTGAAGAGGCTTTCATTTAGAAAAGGGATGGGAGATAAGATTAATGGTGTGGATGTGTATTAACAAAAAGGAAGATGGATTCATGATTTACATAATCATTATTTTAGTTTTTGTGCCAATTAGCCAAGTATA
This sequence comes from Diplodus sargus, assembly GCA_903131615.1. Taxonomy (NCBI): domain Eukaryota; kingdom Metazoa; phylum Chordata; class Actinopteri; order Spariformes; family Sparidae; genus Diplodus; species Diplodus sargus. Next base: position 5,014,103 of record CAEMYA010000103.1, read on the forward strand.
TATTAAGTTTGCTATGTTCAGCCCTTTGCAAAGGCGATTAAAAGGTGACATGATTATGGATTATGGAAAAGCTCTTTGGTGAGGGTAATCCAGCTGGGAGAACACTACAGATACGTGGCTGCTGTGCAGGAAAAGAAACCGTTTTGATTTTAATATAGATGTCATTTAAACAAGGACAGCTGTGTCTTTTTCTCTTGGAGGAAAATTAACATTTCTTTCTGCTGCGACAGCTCCGGTTCATAGGAATTTAATAGAAACAGGATTAGCCCCTTTTATTGTTGTCCAGTATGCTGAGATTTCCACATGGCCAATAAAACAGACTTGACAGGCCTCTTAATTTAGCAGCAAAATACTTGGGGGTGCTTTTGGTCCAACTCAGAGGTATTTACAGAATGTGAGTCCTCTAGAAGGCCAAGGGCATCTGACCCAGTCCTGACCAGTACAAAGAGTTTGAACTCCTGCCATCAGGTCGCCGCTGTGCCGTGTTAGCACAGAGGACAAAAGAACCACAGGTTCCTTTTGTATACATGGCCATCAATAGTGCTCAACTTGGAATGGCTTATTGCACATTAAAAGCTGCCCTCTCACAAGTATTCACATGTTTCTCGCTTCTGATCTTATCTGCTGATCTGGGTGCAGAATAGTATCTCAACTGGACTTGCGTCAGTTTCTTGCAGGGGAGTTTGCAGGCTTTTCAACTCTGTGTGGGAGTGTCCTTACAGAGTCGTTAAGGACGCATGTGAGCTCTGAGTTTCAGAGTCGTTAGAGCCTCTTATGGGTCGTTGGTCAAACCGGCCTTCATGTGGGTTGCTCAGGCTCGGTGAGCCCAGGTGTAAATAACAGCGCCTGGACTTAATGTTACCTGGATGACTGAGAACCTTCATCAACTTTATCTGCTGATCGTTGATTAATCCTGCCTCACAGTTCCGTGCAGTTGTGCTTGTTTGTTTGTTCGCTGCCTTGCTTGTTGGTGACTGATCAGAAATGCCAGAAAAGCTTTAATGTGGTGTTTCAGTGTGGAGCTAACTTGTGGCTATAAGCGTTGACCATGTCAAAGACAGGAAAATAAACACTGTGTAATCACTGTAGACTTTGCTGTGGGAAAAAATAACATTTTAAAGAAAGTTTGGTGAGTAGTGAGTGACACATAGTTGACTAAATTGGGCCTATATTTGGCCAAAATGTTGAAATTATGTAGATTGTTTACTGCGGAAGATAAAGGGCAGATTGTCCGCTAGTTAATCGACTGGAGATGGCGTTGCTTTCTTGCATGGATAAAAAACGTTATGAAATGCTAAAATGGGTCGCCAAATATACTGTAATGTATGGTGATTTGACCATTTCGTGACACCGATGTTAGTAGTTTCAATTGGTTAATTTCCTGACATGATCAGGTTAGCAAAACACGGATCCTGTGTCTCAGATGACCTCGTGCTTGAAGTACTCGATGATGATTCACGAACACAGCTGTCACTAACTCTCCCCCTACTTGACACTCCATCGAAAATGACTTGGAGGGGGAGCTTGAACTTAAGATATACTGTTCAAGTTAAGTTGTTTTGAATACACCAGCAAATACAGTTATTTGTTTTAAACTATGTGTTCTGTAAAATTACACACTTACGCCTGTTTGTTCTCGTGGCTTTGACTTGCGTACAATAATTTTCCCTAAAGCATAATAATTTTAAGCTTCATTTCCCATCTGGCAGACTATTTCAGTCAGAGCTCCTTTCTGCGTGTTAAATGGTAAATGGTGATATATTCACCCATTCACACACATTCATTCACTGATGGCAGAGACTAGCATGCAAGATCCCAACCTGCTAATCAGAAGCATTTTGAGGTTCAGTATCTTGTTCAAGGATACTTCGATATGTAGCCGGGGGGCAGATTGTCCACTAGTTAATCAATCGCATATGGCATCACTCTCTTGGATGGAAGTATGAAATGCAAACATGGATAGCCATTACTACACCTGGGTGGCCCGCCCAAGTAAATTCTATGCGTAGGAGACACTATAATATACAATAATCTGACCATTTTCTGCGTAGTTAACTTCCTCAGAGTAGTGTCCTTCTGATTGCTGGACGGCCTACTCTGTCTCTCAAGCTACAGCCAAATCCCCATCTTTACAGAAAACGGCAACCTCTGAGCCAGCAGCCTACACACTGAAAAAGGCAAGTCATCCCAACACTGACCTGGTTGCTGATGGTGCGAACATAAACAAGCTAACAGCTCTTACATTTTCTTTTGCAGGTATTCAGCCATTTTATTGCCGGGGCTTGCCTCCCCACTTGCGCAACAAGTTCAACCCGGGACACCATCGCTGCTTTCCATTGGCCAAGACGATTGCGATTGGTCTAAAAAGAATCCAAACAAGCCTATACCAGAAGGGTAATGGGTGTAGCCAGTCAGACCTTTCTCCAGCGTTGGCACACTGAGTTCTGGCTAAGTGAGACTATGGTTTTGGGTGGCGTCTAACCTGGCAGTACATTTCCACTCATGGGACAATCAAGACTGACCTGATCAGACTTGACGTTCACTTGAGTTTTAGAATTGAATCTGTGTTAAAATGTTCTCAGCTAACAACTTCTTTAAATATTTATTATCAACATATTTCTATTACAGTGTCAGTTCATGTGAGGTAATGTTTATACTTAGAGGGTAGGGAAAGTAACGATATGTTTAATGTTGCTAAGCTGCAAGCATAGATGTTAATCTTAGTGATTAAACAGCTTATAACAAGTTGATTATCTTAACGCTGGCCAGGTTGATATTAAAGTACACTGACTTAATTATAAAACTATCTATTTGACAGACAGAATTACTCTCTGTTATCTTGAAATAATAATTACACCACTGCATTCAGAACCGATGATGAAGTTTTAATTATCGTTGTTGGCTCAGACTAAAGATCGCACTATTGAGTAACAGCAGATAGCAGTGAAGATAAAGAGGCCATGTGCTGCTGTGTGGGTTTAATCCCTGACAACAATCCATCTGTTGTAATCAGTCAAACTTCATGAACATCTGTAAAACAAACGTATGAGCTACTCCGCTGTCCCTCAACATGCAGATGGTTCCTTGGTGCTCTTAAATTCAACCAGACAACAAAGCATGAATAAACAGCTTCCTGTCTTCAGTGAGGAGAGTTGAAACATGTCTAGCTGTGCTTGCTGTCATCAGAGAGGAGTGTACAGTTTTCTGTGGAAGCTCAAAGTGACGTATTACGATTAATTTCCTTTCATGTTGATTTACCCTCAAACCTCAAGCTCTTGTAAAGAAATGTTTGCTTTTAATGGTCTAAATAAAGCTGGGCCTGGTAGTTAAGGTGGTTTTGGTTAATTATAGGTGTCAAGTTCTAAGAATATCTCACATGTTTATGCCACGATTTTGCCAGAGTGTGATGTTTTGAGTTCCCTGGCACAGCTGATATAAATCATAAACTGTGTACTGTAATTAAGTAAATTCCTGACTTTAACCACACCTCATTAAGCGCAGCAGCGTCGAGGGACATGTCGGGCATTGTACTGTTCCTACTTCCCCGCAGAAGAGGCTGCTTATTAATTAAACCCAGCGCACGCGGGAGCTCACCTTGTGGGCTGGTTTCTAAGCAGCGGCAGGGATACAAACAGAACCAATGAGAGAGTTGCTGCTCTGTGGTGTGGTGGCCAATAGCATCTCTTCATCAAAGAGGAATTTTTACATGGTTTGGGCAGAATGCTGAATCCCTGAGACTGTGTCATTCGGAGGAAATGAGCGGTTAATTCCCCGAGAGGTTCCGTCTTATGGACCCAGAAAGAGGAATATGACTTTCTGTACAGTAGAGCCATTGTACAAAAATTGCTTCATGACATCATGAAGATGTTGGACAGTCAACAACTATTCTTTGTCATGCACAGTTTGACTGGGAAAATCGTGCTGCGGCTTATTAGAATTCCATAGTGTAGTTTCTCTGAAGGCTTTTATTGGCAGTGTCACCTTATCTTGACAGTTTTTAATATACATCAGGACACAGCTGGCATTAGTTTGGCCCGCTGTCATGAAAAACAGACAACCGGTCATCTTCAGCGAGGAATGTTGTGTATTTTTTAATTAACTTCACTGAAGATGCTCTCCGTATGAGGCAGTCTCCTCATCTGCTCTGCCTCGTCACTCTTTAAAGGAGACCTATTATGCTTTTTTGTTGTTCTAGTGCATGTAAAAGGTCCTAAAAGATGAAAAGGTCAAAGTCTGCGCCAGCAGAAGCTTCTCTCTCCCACGGCAAACACTGCTCCTGAAACGCCTCGTCAGCAGTCCCGCTTTTAATTCAATGATTTTGTGACAATCCACTATGTCACCATGTCACACATTTATGCCGACATGCTAGTTAGGCACCTCAGAATTGATGAGCATAATATGTCCCCTTTAAGTCTTGTGTGGGCCCGTGTCTTCACAGTGGCTCCATCACAGCCAACAATAACACAGCCCTTTAAGTCCTCTTACTCGTGTGGTTTTCAGTAACGTGTAGGCATGTCATACATACAGCGAGGCCTCCGTGTTTCATGCTTTCCATGAGCTGCTTCGCCTCTACTGTACTGCCCGGCAGTGGTTTATGGTTGGGGCGGTGAGGTTTTAGTGCACCGTCAGCCGGTGGGAGGCTTCAGCTCAGGCTGCATGTGTGGTGTGAGAGGCTGCCTCAGACATCGTATCACTGCCAGGTCGGGATGAGCTCATGTGAATAAGTGGCGCTACAATAGAATTTAAATGTGGAATGAATGATGCGTGCCATGCAATCATAGTTTTCCCAACACAAATTCCGTCTGCGATCAGTGCTCTCTCTATTCATACGCTTTTGCCACATTCACATCAAACGTGTATGAACAGAAACACTCTGGAACTCTTTAGTTCAGTATGTGAGAGTGACTAAGAACAACAAACTAACAGGCACCAAACTGTATCAAGATGTTTGATCAGATGATGATGTATGAGCCGAGGACAATGAATCACAATAGCAATATCGCAATCTCAAAGTCTGTCAGATAACTGCAAACTGATTTTTTTTCTCCTGTTTATTGTATAAATGTGCTTTGGAAATGTGACATCCTTCCATTGCAAACTTTCTGGCTCTTTATACTACATTATACACTACTTTTTGCACCTAGGTGAGACTAGTGGTTATTCCATTTGTGAAAGATCACCATGAGGTAACACAGTAGGTCATGACTGATGTTCACATTCAGCTATTATTTCTGGTGCTGCTGAAGTGGTGTTAGTGGTGACACTGGATACTCTGTCACACTATACAGAGTCTTAAGATGAGGTATTAGCTCAGGAATGGAAGGAGCCACTGTGTATATTGGTACAGATCTGTTATTATCTCCTTAGTTGAAGTGGATCACCAGTTTCAGACTGAGGCATTTGGAAAAAGAATCCCTGCCCTGTGTGTTGTCAATCAAGGCAGCGCATACGCTAAATCACCCTCACCTTTGCCTCAACCTGTCATCTGTGCCCTGAGGCAAACATTCAAGTCAAGAGTGGGTGCTATGGATGAGACAATTAAGGTGATTGGCCTTTGCCCTTCTGTTACATAAGAAGAACCTCTCAGAACTATGATTAAAAGATATTAGAGGTCTCCCTTCCATTGTCTCCTACAAGCTACATATGGTGTCTGGAAATGTCCTACGCCTGGTTTGTTTTTGTCAAACCTACCACTTACAGCTGCTATGGCTTAGTGCAGACATTTACACTCAAAACAGTCCTTCATCCTTGTTTATCCTGTGGGCGTTAGAAAGACTACAGTAGATGTTATTAACTGCCTTACAGGTGGCCTATTTCAACACTTGTGGCATGCACATGTTGGTATGTATGTTTTGTGGGTTTGTTCAGTGAAAGTTTAGGCGCATACCTGCCACCTCCTGCTTTGTAATTTTTGTGTTTTGGGAATTACCCCTATCTTGTAAGCATGTTATTATGATGACTCAGCAGCTTTGTGCCTCCTCAGGCTATCAGAACCATCCAGTGAGTCCCTTTTTCCAATGACGTGATGGTGAAGAATGTGAAGTTCAGGTTTTATAAGTGTGATTATTTCATTTTCTGCCTGGTTCCAGTTAAAAGTCTTCCTCGCAGTGCCACTCATAATACATGTCACGGCAACTCCTGGCACCTCAGCCCCACAATGAAGGTCCGAAACAAAAGAGCTGTCACTGGAATATTGTGTCTTTGGACTGTGGTCTGCAGCTAATGAAGTTAATGGAAACAGCAGTTGTGTGGTTGGACGCCTTGTAACATCTCCGTCCCGGGTGAACGGAGGCAGGAAGACGATACAAGGGAAGATATGGCTGGTTTCATTCTCAGGGGCTCGATATGAGCCATCTGTGGACAGGGAGGAAATGAGGTCAGTCCCCACTCAGGGAGTCACACTTTTGGAACCGCCCACACATTCACATCACCAGTAATGATGATGCATTTCTTCGGCTCTTTTCATTATTGAAATATATTTTTACAGGACACTTGTCGAAGCAGAAAATCCACCTGGCCCAGTTCGTTATAGGGATGGTGGTCGAGCTCTCCAGAAAGGGTTTGTTTTGGGAGGTTTTTTCCCCCTCCTGGTTGCAGGGGATTTCCTACCAACCCCC
>CAEMYA010000103.1:5020735-5056504 GCA_903131615.1 Diplodus sargus
CCCCCAGGGACATCCTGTTATCTGAGCTGTGACTCAGTGGAAAGAGCTCATTACAGTGACCGGACCCTTTCTTCCCTCTGATTTACTACTTCTGATTGATGCAGGCATTTTTTTCTAATCTAAAACTCCCATTTCGCAACACTGCACCTGATGCATATTTAATCTGATTAGGAAATATAGCCATTAAGCTTTTCAATTGAGTTTCTTAAAAGGAAATGAAACATGGATCAGTCTTTCTATATCTTTAGCAGCTGTGTGTGGGATGACTCAGTTCTGGACAAAAGGAAAATCTTTTTAAAGGGGAGATTTATATAACAGCTCTGTTGCTCTAAGATTTCCTCTCTGAATAAGGAAAAACTGAAAACATTCTTAATAGTTCAAGAAGGTATGAATGAGTCCAAAGTTGGGACTGTTTAGACAAATTAACTGATCAATGTTAAAAAGATCATGTTCTAGGTTAAACTCCTGGTCACAAAGCAGAGTCGGACGTTTTGTTGTCCCACCAATCCACTCTGAACTCAAATTCAGACTTTTACAACCACTGACTTCCTCCAGTGCTCCCGCCATAATCACTCCAACCACTAGAGGACCGAAACTATTTGCAAGCTGTGAATTCAAGAAAATAGATTACAAAAACCTGTCCCTGTAGATTTCTCTTGTGTTGTACCTTTAAGCGAAGTACACCCCAGTGGAGCAGAACATGACCTTTGTTCGGTGTTAATGCCTGTTCGGCCTCAGCGTCTACTCCGACCCTGATTAATCAGACATTGTGACAACACTTTGGTCGAGCCTGCTCTGTGTCATGCAATGTTTCTCCATCGAGTGATAGATGGAAGGAGACTGATAGAAATATAGGCCAGTTGTGCCTGCGGGCCTCTTGTTAAACAGCTGGGTGGGGTAACCTCTGGCCTCCCCAGGCTGTATGTGGGTTAACATGTCAGTTTGTAATTTTCTTTTCCTCCTTAGAAAGACTCTTATTAATAGTGTCCCTGCAGAGTCACTCCCAAAACGTGCTCTCATACTGTAAAATAGGTTATGTAGTCATGATGAAGTCCTGACATTTTAGATTATAGTGATTTTACTGAAGTGGTTTGGATCCAGGGATTCACGCAGTCAATAAAGTCTGAAGGCAAAAATGCACTCGAGTCGAACAGAGCGAGACGCAAACATCTTGATGCCAGCGTCAACGTTACGCCTGTTTGCACCTTGTTTGCCTTTTCATGAGTTTCATGAGTAAACTTGTGTTCCTGGGCCTCCTGACTCATAGTTTGAATCCTGTTCAAGTTTAGTATCAGACATTTTTCCTCTCTTCATTTCCTCGTTGATTTTAAGTTCTGGTTCAGGATGTTATGAGCACGATGTGTGTGTGAAGACTGTGAGTCTGGAATTTGTAAATTTATCCACATCAGACTTCAGGAGACACAAATGTATTCATCAGCTTGAGAATTTGCCCAATTCAGGAAGATGGGCTTCAGGGAGATCATTTTTCAAATGTTTGTTCTACATGTTGTATATTGTCTTCACAGCAGTTGTCACCTCAGTTTAAAAGGTATCCTCCACCATAGGTTCCCTAGTTGTTTATGTATATGATCTGCTGCATCCTACATTTCCTTTTTTTTCTGTTGCATTCATGATGACAAAAGTGTTGAGCAAGAAAGAAAAATGGCAAGGTAAACATATCTACTGGTAATGGGATGGGAGTCAATTGCCTATTTTGTCAGTTTTGGTGTAAAAGTGGTTTAAGTCACTATTATCTCGTCTAATGAAGCATTTAGCAGCTAAAGAACCCACACAAGTCCTCGTAAAGGGAAGAATATGTTTTGACGCACACTGCGTCACCTTTGACAAAACCTTTCTTTGTCCAAACCAGAACTCTTTGCAGTGTTTGACAGCCTGGCAGCTCGATCAGCTGGCCCCAGGGGTTGGAACAGATGTCCTACAACACGTCTGTCCAAAACCCCTCTTCCAAAAGACTCACGGAACTGAATAAAACTTATGATCCTTGATATGATCCGAGCACCAGGACTTACAGCATCGCTTTTTTACACCTAACGGGGACTTTTGTCCTGCTTATGCTTGTGGAAGACCTGATTTTCTAACAATGAAATGCAGAATTGATGAAAAAACGCTTCAGATTGAGGCTTGCCACCCTACAGCTTGATAGACCAATCATTTATGAAAATTCAATTGTTTAGCACTTTAGGTATTTCTTTCATGCCCAATTAGATCAACTTTGTTTTTAGATGTAATACAGATTATTTCATTATTCCATCATCAGGATGGAGCCGTTTCTGAAACAAAGTCAGATGTTTAGGGGGGGTCTGTTGACCACAGACTGCAAAGAGAAGTAGACATCTAATGAACAGATGTCTAATTCCAGACCTCCTCCGTGTTCCTCTGTGCCAAACCACTTCCTCACAGTAGTTTAACAGGGCAGAGTCCAGACAGACCTGAAACCTCAGCCCTTTCAGCCTCTCACCTCTGTAGTTACAGGTGACATCCATCCAACAAACGTCTCAAAATACTCACTGAGGTCCAGAAGCGTCTCTGGTAACTATTTTAAGTGGCAGCTGGCATTGTTTCCTGCCAGTGTCACAGCCCTGAAAATACGATTTTAAGTGGAGTGGAAAGTCTGTGCTGCCCGAGACCGAATGTTCAAGATTCTTGGAAGAGGAGTTCCTCTCAGCCTGTGCTGTGGTGTTTGGCAGAAGAAAACCAGGGACAGTTTGTCTCTGTCTGCTTGAGTGCTTTGCTGGGGAGGTGGAGACATTCGAGGGGAGAAAAATTGTGCAAAGGTTGAGGGATCATCTGCGTCATTTTGGAGGGTCAGTACTGAAAAATGATTTATTAAACCGGAGAGTCGGTAACCTCTCAACCCCAACAGGGTGATCAGAGTACACACGTGCGGATACACACATTCATGCATGAGCACGCAGATGCTCAAACATCCCATGCCCGAGGTGCACACATGCAGGACTGCACACACACACGGACAGGGAAGTCGATTCAGGTGGGACAAATCAACAAGCAATAACTCAAAACATGCATCCTCCCGCCCACACACATCTTCTCCGATCCAGGCTGATCTCACGGTGACTCTTGTTTCACCTCGACAGGTAATCTCAGCACATGTTTTTATTTCTCGAGGTGCTGTTTGGAGGAAGGGGGCCGGTGTTTCGATCGTACAGTAGAAAGTGTGTTGATTCGCCCGTGACCTAGCGCGACCTCAGCCGAAACCATTGCCAGGTGGGCTGCTGCACCACGCAGACTGAGGGATGCCGATGGCCATCTCTGTGTCTAAGTGTTTCAGGATGGCTGGTTCGGAGGCATTAGCTGCTGTCACTCATTCACTGTCAGGGTGGTGCTGCTGGTGGTTTTGTTGTTGAGACAGTTTCAGGATTAATTGTGTGCTATTGTTTAGTCGGCCAAACAGCCTCTCCATCATTCAGTGAAGCAACGTTCAGAGTACAGCGCTTCAGTGGTCAGCCCACTTTGATTCAGACTGAAATATCTTAACAGCTATTAGATGGATTGTTGTGGAATTTTAGCGATTGAAGCCAACTGAGTTTGTTAATCCCCTGAGTTTTCATCTAGAGCCACCATGTGGTTGATTTGTGGATTAGACTGAAATGTCTCAACAACAATAGTAAGGGCTGATTTGGTGCATGTCCCAAATATCGTCAAACTACCATTACATCGTCAGGTCAAGACTTCTAATTTTTCAATTATTTTGATAAAGATAACCTGATGAAAAATCAGCATGTTGATGGCTGTGCCTCGGTACAGTCTCACCGATGGGGCTTTTCCATACTGGATTGGCTTGACTCGTTTTAATTCGGCACATCAGCCCAGCGTGGCACTGATTTGGATTTCCACAACAACAGAGTTAGCCTCTTGAAAGTGTGTTGATGTGCTTGTCCTGAGTAGGGGTCAGTGGTTTTCCTCCCTGCAGCATTATTGAAGAATTACCACTAACAAAGTTCAACTTATATGCTGTTAAAAAGGCTTCATTTCCTATAAATTCCTCACAATAAAGGTCCTTCATTATTTAGCTTTTTAAAAACTTTGACTCTGAAGCAACAAAATCCGACTTGACCCAGTAGTCGATCATGATTGTGAACTCTTACTCTTGTCCCCACATTGTAAAAATGTATTTCATTGTTTTATGTGCTTGGATATTTCAAACTAAAGTGTTTCCTTAATTGCTGGTTCCAGTCAACTCTTTAATTTTCTCTCCATTGTGTTCTTGTTGTGCTTTAAGCTGAAGATGTCTAAGCCCTGGCTGACATGGTTGCCAGAATTATAAACCATTGTCTCTTTTGAATAATATTGCCTTGGCGGTGCTGACAAAGCAAAATTTTGTGGTCAAGTGCCAGTCACATGAAGGATTTAAATCACTGGATGCAGAAACAGAAATGTCTAAGCCATTTGTGTTGATTAGAAACAACATATCAGATCTGTGTGGGAAAAGCATCACAATTAGATCATATAACACTTTGATTCTGTGTGATGTCAGTCAGTCAATCATATATGCTTTAATTATGTTAAAGCCATGGGATGTGGCAAAGGCTCTTTCTCCACAGGATATGAGCTCTTTTTCAGAGAAGTAGAGGTGATTATTTTCATCTCCCACAGAGCAATCTCTCTGGTTGTGGCCTCAGGTGCTGCTGTAAGTCTCGGGGCTGAGTACGTTTTGGCTTTGAGAAACAGTCACTTTCTTGTGGTAAAAGTCACAGTGAAGCTATAAAACAACTCTCTCACTGATAAAAATGCCACTTGTTGAGTCTACATAACAGGGTGGAGGAAACACATTTTCTCATTCATACAGAAACATTATGTGACGCACACACGGATCCACAAGGACACCGGGGGCTCTCTATGTGTGTGGCCGTGCAGGGTTTGCTAGAACAGGAAATGGAATCTAAACGATGTTATCAACAGACAAGCAAATAGCGTAAGATTGTAAACAGGCTGCCCGCATCTGGACCAGTTCTGTCCTCTGTCCCTCTTGCTGCCTGCCTATCACACACCATGGAGAATTTAGGCCAGGATTTAGTTTTTGTGGCTCATGAGAGTTCAGTTTCTCAAAATAGGCCCAATCATAAGGGCACAGACTTCTACTCTTCTTAACCGAATGGACAGGCTTGGAGTCAGCCAGGTCAATTAGTTTCCGTTCACCTGCACCCACATTGCTCGCAGTCCCGGTGCCTCTCTCAGCAGAGGCATGCGAGGGTTGCCCTTCTAACAAAGAACAATGTAGGGCAGGAGTAAAGTGGAAGCAGCTTTTCATAATGAAGGATGGAAATCCTTGCTGGAACCATATTTAAAGCCTCAAGGGAAAACACATGGTGCATATTATTGCCAGGTTGGAATTTATGATTGTAAGGGATTAGCGTGGCTTTCGATTTGTATGTATTTATTTCTCGGGTAAGAGTTTGACTGTGTTGTCCTCCGATTCTGTATCATCGTAGTAACTTTTTTAAAAAGATGTGCTGGTTTGATGACTCGAGCCTAGCAGCATCACTTAAATTACAAGCACGATCCAACTTGAATTCATGTTTAACAAAACCACAAAGTAGATAACACGTTGCGCTAGAGTGGTTTTGCCCTGCCGTGTTATCAACACAACTCACAAAGTGTCTTTTATGAAGCAAAGCAGAACTGGGTGTACCACTGTCACGACCGTGACTCCTCTTAACCACACTAGTGGCCTGGTGAGCCTTTTGATGACATCTCTTTACATCTAGATTTGCAGATGTATAATAAAACACACCAAAGTTTCATGACAAAAAGGACAGATGGAAAGTCCTGAGCTGAGTTTTCCACGGACTGTGATCCAAGCTCTGCGTAGTTCTTACCAGATGAGGCTATAAGACTTTTTTTATGATCTTTTACCTAGAAATAGAGTCTGAAAGTCACATCGCCAAGTGTCAAATATCTCTAGCATTTGTCTTTGGTGGACAAATGACTGAGGGTCGCCTAAATCCTGCCTGATGGTATTTTATAAAACAACAGTTGTCTGCTACCATGCTAACAGGTCTATGAGGCTGTGCTTAGGCCAAGCAGTGCTTTGAGGTAAATGCAAAGGCTTTCCTTACAACATGATCAAGTAAGTTTAGCGTTACCATCCTAACTGATGCCCAGGCAGTGCTGAGTTGAGGTCAATATTACGTTTTCATTACAAAATTTGCTCACAATGACAATGCTAACATATTGACATCTTCACCACCTTAGCTTAGTCTGTAAGCATGCTAACAGATGCCCAGGCAGCGGTATGTGAGTTAAATGCTAAAGACATTATGACCAAATCTGCTGACAATAACAGTCCTTACATTTTAGGGAGGTATGATATTTAACATATTCACAATCTTATTTTAGCATGTTAGCATGCTAACTGATGCACAGCATTGATTTGAGGTAAATGCTAATATTATCATGACAAAAGTGTAAAGCTTACAATGCCAATATGTTGAGCACATACAATGTTTACATCTTACCATCTTAGTTTAGCATGTTAGCATACTAACCAATGCATAGGCAGCTGTACTTTGAAGTAAATGCTAATGCTACCGTGACAAAATTCTGATGAAGCAGGTATAATGTACGTTCACCATCTTAACTTAGTGTGTTAGCTCAACAACTTGTGCCCAGGTAGCAGTGATTTCAACTAAATGATAAGTCCTTTATCAAAAAAACTCTCATGATGATGATGCTAATATATTAAAGAGGTATAATGTTTACCATGTTGAATATCCAAAAGTGTTAGCATCCTAACATTTGATGATTAGCACTCAACGCAAAGTACAGCTGAAAGGCACATTTTTGAAAGTATTTGGTCATAAACTTAAATAAATGTGTTGGACTAATTTCATTTGAAATGTATGATTTCACCAGAGGTCGGCTGACCATCAATTCAGCCTTATGGCGACAGGAATGTGTGCAGGCTACCAAATGTTATAGCAATCAATCAAATAGTTGTTGAGACATTTCGCCCAAAAGACTCATTCTTTGGAGACCATGAATGTCTGGACAAAGTTTCAATCCAGTTGTCATTGAGTTGATTTAAGATTGAGATTGAGTCAACACCAAAGTGATGGACTGACCAACATTACAAAAACACATTAAAACGACTCCATGCTGGTTGTAAGATGAGTGACTCAAGTGACTCAACGTGTCTGAACAACACAGCTCCTCCGTCATGACTTGAGAATGTGGAGCACGCTGGTTCCTGGGAAGTCTCGCCACTAAAGTCATCAGCCTGGCACCCACATGACCCCTGACCTCAGCCCCGTCCAGCCGCTCTCAACCAGTCACAATCAAAGGAAAACACCAGAGTCCCTCTGCAGAGGGTCTCGCAGTACACAGGAAGAGGTGGACAGGCACAGACTTGCCTGCTGAAACACATATCTTTAACACCAGTCTTGTTTATCTCTTGAGTCTATTAAACGGAGAGCCAATAACATTTCTGCTGAAAGCACATGCAGCACAAAACTGATCGTTTGAATTTTACTGTGGTGGAAAACATCTGCTCATGTAGGTATGAAATAGACAAGCATTTGGGCAAACGCACTCACACACACACTTAAGTCGTAGAATTCTGAGACGTTATTGGATCTTAGAAAAATATCTGGTAATCAATATCATGTGATGTGTGTGTGTGTGTGTGTGTGTGTGCGTGTGTGTGAGGAGAGAGTGAGAGAGAGTTTATTTGTACTGAATTCCAGTCAGCATGCTGTGTGTCACGAATGTTAGATTTGTGCAATGTGACAGCAGCAACAGGAACCTGTCGTGTTTATGAAGGGAGTACAAATCACTTTCAGAGGCCTTTGAAGAGATTTACCACCACCACCCCGTTGGTGGTGCCTAATTACGCCCACTAATTAAAGGCTCAGTGTGCAGGATTTAGTGGCATCTAGCGGTGTGAAATTGTAACCGACTGAACAATCCTTGTGTCATTGTGTCAAAAACATGAAAGGCCCACTCCAGAGTCGGTGTTTGGTTTGTCTGTTCTGGGCTACTGTAGCAACTTGTCAGACTCTGTGGAAGAGGAACCACTTCCTCTGAAGATGTACAGAGCTCATTCTGAGGTAACAAACTGAATGATTTGTAGTTTTACTAAAACATAATTATGAATCTTATATTCCGTTTCTGCCAGTAAATACCCCGAAATCCGTTTAAGCTGAAAAGAAGGTCTCATTACATGGAAGCATGACACTCCTAAAAGCGATAAACAGAGTGGATATCTTGTGGTAGATTATGGAGAGTTTGAGGGTGAGGAAACTCTTTTTAGACATTTTGGGGATACTCAGTTGAGTGTCAACCATAAGTGTTATGTGTGTTTTTTTTATTGGTAGCAAAGAACTTTTCCTCTGCTGATTTGACTTTTTTCTCTATATTTGTAAAACTTGGCACACATTATCAGGCTTAGACGTAGAACGATAGAAATATGACGAACGATAGATGATTTTGAAACAGACTAGGACAACATAAAAAGAACATTAACCTGGGGAAAGATGGCTCACATGAAAAATTAAGTCCATAAAAGTGCCTTGATTTTCTTGTAATGTAATTCTTGATTTTATGTAAATGACTGTAAACAGTGATAAAGGTGTACAGATTGACAGATCTTTAGATGCATGTGTGACCAATAGTTGCACCTTGGATGTATGGAGCATATTTGTTGAAGTAGGTGTTGTTGTACATACACATACGGCCTCAGGTGAGCAGTCAAGATGTAGTAAACCGACTTGTTCAATCATTTCATATCGCGACATAAATAGTCTAAAACTTGGGGTTGAGTTTTATCTGCATGTGTGTGCCATGGATCTGAAATTCAACTAGAAGCTAATTTTCCACAACACACATGGTTCCTTGTGATGATCCTGATAACCTGAGCTGGAAACCTGAAAATGTGCAGGTCATGCTTATCTAAAGAACATCAGCATGTTGGGGTAGCTGTGGAATGTCTCCCTGATATCACCTCAGCAGTTTTTGCAGCTCTCCCAGAGCTTGAGACTGATGCAAAAGTAATTCTCAGTGTAATCTCAGTGTTCAGAATGCATCTGTATTCACAACAGATTTTTGTGAGAATATAAAGATTGTGCGGTAAATTACCAATTTGACTTCGCGCCTTTCTTCTTTCACACAAATTTCACTTTTCTCACTGCAACAGTGACACTAATGAGCCTCTCTGCAGTAAGTAACGTACCTTGTGTCCTTGTGTCTGCACACGCCCATGCAG
This sequence comes from Diplodus sargus, assembly GCA_903131615.1. NCBI lineage: Eukaryota > Metazoa > Chordata > Actinopteri > Spariformes > Sparidae > Diplodus > Diplodus sargus. The sequence goes on from CAEMYA010000103.1 coordinate 5,029,977, forward strand.
AAGAGTTATGGCCAGTCGCTCGCACACCAGCCGCCAGACACGGCCTCTTACACACGCAAACAAACTCACAAGTTTGGGGTTTTCTACCACGTGTCCACACAGCGAGTGATGCAGCGGTGCATCGACGGCGTGGCTGGTTTTTAATAAAAAAGCAGCCCAGAGGGAAGTGGTGACGTGCTGAGAAAATGTCTGAAATTGGGTCTTGTCAGCATATTCTTCCAACACTTCTACTACAGATTTATTCACTTTCTCTATCATCCTGTTACGTGCCGAGTGTATCTTGACTGTTAAAATGCTTTTGCAATAAATTTACGTTATTGTTGCTGTCACATATGAGCAGTCCGTGCCAAGATCTCCCAGCGTGTGAACGTTAAAGTGTGCGAGTCTCGTTACAGTCAGAACTTAAATCATTTCTCGGTCGTTAGTTGGGTTTCCAACTATGTCAAGAATTTCTTCTATCCACCATAAATGTTCCAGCCTGTCGGTGCAATTAACATCCAACACTTTGTTCTTCTTTTATATCAAAGTCTTCATTCTTATGTTCTTAAATAGCCTCACTGGATTTACTGCACCACAATATATCTACCATCATAACAGACTACATTTCTCCATTCGTTTGAAAACAGGTCTTCGTGTTTCTGTTTTTATTGTAGTTTTTGCTGTTTTCTTTTCTCCATTGGACTTCACAACACAGAAAGCTTCCCACTATTGTCCCAGATTTATGAGACGCCACTGAAGGCCAGCCTTAAATAAGATGTTAGGTTTGCTTAGCTTTCACAAACTGAATCATCTCAGCTGGTGATGGATGCCTCTAGAGCTTGACCCAACCAAAGATTTCCCAAGTCCACTTGTAATTGCATGGTTATGATGTTATTGATGTAATTATTTAGATATATATATTGTCTGGCCATGTTCAATTGAACAATACCAAGACCAGATCCGTTGCCCACTAGCCTGGCTCTGGTTCTGACGCTCATTCCTCCCTCTGGTTAGCTGCACAGCTAACAGAGCTAAATTGTGGCTACTGCGACCCATCGACTGACTGTTCAGTCAGGTGTTAGGGGCCTCCCAACGTAAATGTCCAGCAGTAAAGTCTGAATGCTGCCTGATCTTTATAAGGATGGGATGATTAAAAAAAAACAGGTGTCTTCTATATTTTTTATAGTAAGAGAAGGAACTGTTTGGACAAAAAAAACCCATCAAATTAAAAGAAATATCGTGTTTATCTCTGATCGGTAAAGCCACCAGTCAAACTGCTTATGTTTTCTAAACTGGAATCTCCCTTTGGCCTCCTGCTGAGTGTTTACATGGTGAACCCCTGTCTGCATTTCTTGCCTCCCTTCTGCAGCTGAGCACTAAGCTCTTCTGAAAGTCTGCCTGTTTAACCCCCGGAGGGAGCATACTCTGGCTCCGGTTGCATCCTCTGTAGCGGTGGTCTCTGCAGGGGAACTAATCTGTGTAACGCCAGAGGAGGAAAGACACTTACTGTAAACTCCACATCATCTTATCTGTTCAGTACTTGGGAACACAGGGTTTATTTGATGCGAAGGACCACTTTAGCATTAAAAAACACTTTGTGTAATAGATTGCTGGTCTGTCCGGTTGTCTTTTAGCCTTCACGCTCTGCTGTTGATCAGAGTAGCTTAGCCTCAGCTTGCATACCACCAGAGATAAACTGAAGGGGGGGTACATTCTTCTCTCCTTTAGGTAATCCCTAAATCATGCCGGCTTGACTGTTTTTTGCTTACCTTCTTGGCCATTTCTTGACCTTCTTCATTTAATTGCCTCAAGTATGCCTGGGGAGGTTTTTCTTTTCGCAGGGGCTCAGGGGGTGGCGGCGTGATTGATGGGCTGACTTTGTGATGAAACCATTGGACAGGATCGTTCTGTCACTGTATGATTTAGCCTCCGGAAAAAGGTGTATTCGTTACCTCATCAGAGAGTGGGGCTGAACCTCGTTTGAAGTTTGAACCGAGGAAATACTCCTCCAGGGCACTTGAACTTCTCATACCATAATCCGGGGGTGGAGAGTCTTCTAAACTCTAAACTCTGAAGAGTCTTTTAAATGATGCTCTGTCACGGTAGTTGACTCAGTCATTGTCAACTATGCTGAATGAGATTTTTTTATTGACATGAAGACATGAGCTTTCACGGTAATGCAAAAACAACATCAGATTGTAGATTTGTGTCAATTTCAGAGGACATGGTCTGTTTGATGGCTTCCAATAGTTTTTATTATTTACAACTCCTGTGTTAAAGTCTTAGCTGTTTGTGATCTTTGTGTCCATCGCTGGTTCTCAGAGGCATTTAATCCCCCCTCGCTGGCGTCGCCTGTTGTGGCCCGTTGTGTAATGCCCTTTGTCTTTTAAAAGCTTCTCATTGCTACAACACCAGATTGATTTCAACATGAACAAATATATTTTATATTTCTCTGGGGTATGTGGGGGCCGGGCAGGGTGAGAACTGAGAAGCTGGATGAATGCTGGCATTGTCTGCAGGGACACACATACTCACTGCTTCTCACACACACACACACACACACACATACATACACACACACACACACACACACACAGCTCCCCATAGCGTCCTCCTTTGTGCTTTCTTGAACGCCTTGTCGTGTCTGAACTAAACATTTGTCTGCTTTAGATTTAACACTTAAACACCACATCATGCTCACCTTTTTTTTGTTTTTCCAGCCCGTCTTCGCTGACACGGTAGAAAAAGCAACCTTTGACCTCTGACTATGAGGGGCTTGCTCGTAAATGTTTCCTTCAAATGCGCTCTTCCTCGTAATGTTCCTGTCAGATGGGAAATCCCCTCATATCTTGAGATTTATGGGGAAACTGAGTGAAAGGTCTACAAAATTTCTGAAGTGGTTTGGTCTCATGTTATCTCTCCGCTGAGAAAGTGCTGACGCCTGAGACAAATATGATAGCGGAATAGTTTGCCTTTTTGAAATATACACTTTTTTGCTTGTTTGCTATTGTTGAAGGGAAATGTGTCTCTTCAGGCTTCACATAAGCAATAGAGCTATGATTATTTCTCAATTAGTCAATCAAAAGTAAGTTAGTTGCCAACTGTTTTGTAAATTGAGTCATCTGGTAAGTCATTGAAAAAAAGTCAAACATTTGCTAGTTCCAGCCTCTGAAATATAAGTTTTGTCTGCTTCTATTTGTCATTTATGATCGTAAATGAAGCATCTTTGTGTTTTGGACAAGTTAAGTAACTGGGGTTATTGCTTTGGGATAACCTGGGAAATTGCAACAAGCATTTTTCACAGTTTCTTTTTTACATTTTATCGATTAATTGTGAAAATTAGATTCTCAAAGTAAGAAAAAGTTAGCGCAATCAAGAAAACAAAAAACAAACCATTAAACTGGTGAACAAATGTGAAAGTATTTGGATTTTACAAGAGGAACTTAGTTTACTATATTCTGCTACAAGATCACTTGTTTTCTTCAACACCATCCTCTGTTATATTTATATGGTTGTCCGGCTGGGTCGGGCTCCGGCTCGGGTTCGGGCAGAGAATCTAAACTCTAACAGAAATCCATCTATCAGCACACAGTCCCCAATAAAACCACCCAGTCTTGCTGTTTTTACTCTAGGTTGGTGGTACTGGACGGGGCCAGCCTAGCAATTTCCCCATGGTGACAGTTTTTTGTGCTAAGCTAAGCTAACCAAACCAGCGGCTGGCTCTAGCTACACTTTTGATGTACAGACATGAAATTGGTGTCAATCTTTTCATCTGACTTAAAGACACAGCAGCCTCATATGTCAACACAAGGTGCACTCAGGCACAGTATTCAGTCGTAGGTCACCTGCGTTTTGCAACTGCCCATAACAGCCCATCACATAATCACTGTAATTACGTAAGTAGGACAGGAGAAACTAGACTTGAAGTGTAAAAATATGCCCAGAGTTGCTCTGAGACTGTAAAACCTTAGTCATTCTGTGTCCTGTCTAGACGGCTGGATTGATTCAAACAGAGAAAACGACTGTGAAATCAGTCACACGTGATGTCTGAAATGAAAAACTTGTCTGAAACGCCTCCCGTGTAGACTCCATATGCAAAAGAATGGTGATAACTATTAACAAAACAACTAAAATGTTCCCAAAACTCCTTTAAGCTATTGCAACACAGTAAAGGTTACACATTTAAAACCTGACTGCTGCTACCTGCGGTATCCCATGTGTGGGCTCAAGTTCCAGTCTGTATACACCTTTGATACACACACCACATCCTCAAGCAAAGGCAAAGAGACAAAACACAACTGTTAGCCACATTTCAGCTTTCCAGGCCCGTCACAGTGTGTTTTTCCAAACTTGAAAAAGGGCTCCTTTATGTGAATGGAAACTGGTGGAGTGTGAAATCAGAGGATCTTAGCGTAAAAATAAGACGTCGGCTAACCAGGGCTGTTTTTAGAAGTCCCTGAGAGAATGAGTGTGTGTGTGAGTGTGTGTGTGTTACTGTATTTTGGGCAGGAGGGAACGTGAGAGACGTGTTGGGAGGAGTGCATGTAGGCGTCAGGGGAGGAGGAAGAAGACATTATAGGTGATTTTCCACCCCGTCTGCACTACTTAAAACATACACACCTCTTGTTTTCAAGGTTTCCGCACAAAGCTGCCCTTGTGTCTCCTGAAACTGCCCAGGAAGCGAGATCAGACGTGGGGAAAGAGTGTGATGGTTGACTGGGGATACAGTAGCGGTGTCAGGTGGCCTCAAGATAGCTTAGAGAAAAGGTCGTCCTGTCTCTCAGTGTCAGCTCCCACAAAGCTTAACCGGGCTGTCACTGGAGATGGAGAGGAAAATGGAAGCAGTCATTTCCCCTCGCCCCGCCAAATGATGTCAGCCACAGGGCAGACAGCTACAGATGTACAGCAACCACCTCAGTGCGAGTTTCCTGATCCAGATTAGCTCATAATGGACCCGAACTGTGTTTTGATAAGTAATAGATGCTGGATCACGAGCGCCTGTTCCACATTCTGGGTTCCTCGTGAGTTCAGGCCGCTGTGGTCAAGTATCATTGATTTTCCCCCCGAAGCCAAGCCAGCACCAGGGCATGCAAAACTAATTCAAAGTCAAGGTTTCTCCTGTGTACAGTGGCAGTGTTATTATTATTATTAGTCTACCACAGCTTATTCTACTGCCCCTGCCAGGGGTATTTAAGAAAGATGACGGATGGATGGAGCAGCGACGGTCGGCCTTTCCCAGCTCGTCATGTCTCCTGTGTCTCCGCGGGGTAGTGAAAGAGGCTTTTTAGGAGCGACAGCAGTGAGGCTTTTTCAGGCATTCCTTTGACATGACCTTATAGGAGGAACCACGCTCAGGCCCAGGGTGGGGCGAAGACAGGCAGAAAGAGGCCACTGTGAGGAGCTGTCAGCAGGACGGACAGACGAATAAAGAGGGCTGGTGTGATGGAGAGAGCAAGGAAAGAGAGGGAGGGGAGGACATCAAGGTGGACAACTCTACCCATGACATCACTGGGAGGAAGCGCTCCCCTCGCGCACCCCGAGCATGTGCTTAACCTGTTAGCCGTGTTGCATGTAACATACACCTCGACTGGCTGGCAGGTTTCCTGACCCACGGAGTCACAGTCCACATCTTGTGTTAAAGTGTTATTTGATTTAGCAGCAGAGCCAAAACAAACCCTTGTCTGGTTCATTTAGCTGAGATTATCAAGCGACTAAATCTCACCTCCAGCATACAGTGAAGACATTATGCGACCTTGTGTGTACAGTAAGCATGTGCTGAAGCAGGTTTTTGTCTATGAAGGCTCGCGAGTTAATGAAAGACTTCAGGGTGCCTGATGGAGAGGTTAATTTGTAGAGGCTGTAGTGTTTTCCTGTCCAATTAGCCTCACACACACACAGCACGGGCACCCTATGCTTCTGTAGGTTTTCGAGCACGTGATCCGACACATGTGCACCAATAGAAATGTCTCATCCTCATCTTGTCAAATCCTGCTTAAGTCTGGTTGGACACGGTGGTCCTGTATTGTCTTTCAGTGGTGGATCTTCCAGTGTAAACACTCAGAAACAGGCATAAGTTGTTTCCCAGACTTCCAGGAATTTCTGAAGTTCCTTGAACCGTCTATCAAAGTGCTCTTTGAAAAGGTCCAGAGTGGAAGGAAGCGGGGCGCTCGCCTCATGGGGAGGTAATCAGCCTTTTAGACAAACTTTCCCATTGCGTGTTCCTCGTGCCAGGCGTCGGTGCCAGTGCCTCCCCTCAGGCAGAGCTGCTGTAGCTCTAACTGGCAATAAAACGCTCTGTTTGTGTGCGTGTGTAGCTTTTTCCTAGCCAGACAAATATAATCCAAATCCTACTCTCATTTGTCGGAGATTTACAACTATTGTGAAATTGCCTCGATGTTCTATACGGCCAGATGCTCGTGTCCAAGTGCCAGCCTCTTGAACTGCCATATGTTTTGTCGCGCTTGAGACTCATTAATGAAATGGACCTCAACTGTGGAAAACCACAAAGACCTCATTGTTGACGTATCTAATAAGAAGCCTTCTGTCCATCCCATGTTGGCACTCGATACGTTGTCATGATAGATGTATTTCTGTTTAAGGGGGCTGAATATTGACATTTTTTTTTAAAGAATGCTACATGGAGTGCTGCAACAGACTGTTGATTCTAATTACTTCTGCCCAGGAGGCGATGTTCTCACCCGTGTTTATTTGTTTGTCTGTTGGCAGGTCTGGATAAAGAGATGGAATCAGAACATTTTTGTTAATTTCTCAGGGGGATAAGGCATGGATGTTGATGAAAAAAAATCTGGCACATTTAAGTCGCTGGTGTCTATGAGTGAGTACAAAAGGGGGCTGTTGGGCCTTGGTGGAGGTATGCGCTCTACTGAGTGCCATTCTAGTTTTCAGTTGTTCTGCTGGTTAATGTCTCAGCGAACAGATTAATTGTTTGGTCTGTAAAACAGCAGAAAAGAGTGAAAAATTCAGATCACTACATCATAGACCAAGAGTACAAAACACAACAGTATTGTGAGTCCATGAAGCCTCTTATTTTAGATTTGTTAGCAATTAAATATTTGGCATTCTTTCCTGTAAACATTCCTTCACAGTCATTGCTGATGAGTTTTTTGATGGCCGCCAAGTTTCGACATCAGTAATACGGTAATACAATCTCTTGTGGTTTACCTTAATTTAAGAAACAGACCCTTCATCTAACCAAAAACAGAATTCTCTCATTTAAAATGATGCCTAAACACAAGTGCCTGTAATATATATATATATATATATAGTATACATTCATTTTGAGGTGTCTGATAGAAAATGATGAGAGAAGCCAGCAGCTTCAAGTACTTGATATTCGCCTGTGCTGTGGACACTGAAAAATTGTACCAATAGTGTGAGATACAGTTTTGATACCAAGCCCATCTGATGAACTTGCAGCCGAGCCAGCTAACCCCTTACTCGAGGTATTTGTTGCCACAATCCAGTTAATAAACCCTCTTATCACAAAGTTCACCCCATGTTGTGTCTACACCCCTGCAGTATTTGGCCGTGTTATGTATTCTTAAAAAACACCTGCGCTCATAATTTTCTGCTGAACCAAATACAGACAGATGATTATGTGGTTTACTGGCTTGTTTGGGGGATAAATACCTGGTGCCGAAAATGGCCCAAACCCTCCGCTTCGTGACACAAATATTGGTCTAGTGACAGTAAACTTTCTATTGGTCTGGTAGGGAAAATGACCTCTGTGTTTACAGAGGGATAAATAATCTCCCCATTAAAACATTCCCTGAATGGGTACAAACAACCTCAATGCTCCACAGACAGATGGCTAGAATACTTATAGCCAGCAAAGATATATTTCCCAGTGTTTAAAAGTCCATATTTTCTTGGCAGTTAAATATCTTTTACAAGCGCTGGTGTAAGTAAAAACAGTTTTTGTTTGCCTTACAAAGGCCGTCACCGGAGAGACGAGGCCTTTTGGCCCAGAAAGTCATCTTTATTATCTGGTTGGTTATGTGTGATGACATGGAAACACACCTCCTCAACATCTCCCGCACTAATGGATAGGTTTGTGTTGGATTTTGTGACTGTACATTCCTGAACGGCTGTATCACATTGAGTGTTCTAATGCAGACACGACTTCTCTCCTTCACTGGCATTAAAACCGTTGTTGGCTGTGTGAGGACACCGTTATCACGCTCACAGATGTTTCAGCTGGAATGCATTCGATGCAAAGTGGTGTGAGGCTGTGCTGTACTGGAGGTAACCGCCAATGATTTAATGCACCTTTCCAGGGGAGGGTCAATGGGCCAGATGGTTATTTAACATTCAGGCTGAAAACTGCGGAAATTGTGTGGGTGTGTTGTTACAGGTACCGGTGAGAAGATGAAATGTGATCTAGAAAGTCCAGTTTGAGTTAAACATCAGTGTGTTTTAAGGCTTATCAGATGCTAACACTCTTGTTTTTCTCTGTCTTGATCACCATGAGGTAAACATTTTTCATTCTAATAGGATTTGCCTTGCACTCAGTTACATACACAACACACAACACATTTGATGTCAGACTGGTTTTGAGGGGAGGAGGTTATAGATGCTGTTCCTACATACAGTACGAGCAGCACTTCTCTCAGGACGTGCTGACACTTTTAAACCAGTGCCAGGAGGTCTGAAGGACTTTCTCTTTAACCTTGGAATCCTCGCTGCATGTGGACTTCCTCTGATCTCCTGCAGCTGCTCTTGTGTCCAGTGTTAACCTGAACACTAACCTCTGTCGACTTCACTAGAGTTTCCTGTCCTCTTGGGACCTATGTTACGCTTTGAAACAGCTTGTCTCTCAAGTATTCAGGACTGTGGTTGCCAGGTTTGACCACTCGTTGCCAGCTCCTCGCTCATTATTTGGGTGAAAGCCCTCTGCCTCTGACAGGCCATCTGTGTGACTGTCTCCAGGCTTGTTGGAAAACTTGCTTTTTGTCACAACATCATCTCTGTGTATGCGGCGCCAGCCCAAGCCGATTTACATACCTGTGAATCCTGCAGGAGGCCCAGAGGAGAAAGGCATGCAAATGTACGTTTGGCTTGGCACCCCTCGGTGCCCACATCAAGAGCACTTCTCTCAGAGTGGCAGGGCGGTCCAGCAGCTCGAACACAGGTCGCTTTTTAGCGAGGAGGGCAAACTAAGGGCTTAGACTGAGTGTTAGTTATTCACCTCTACAGGTGCTCCTTTGAAATTCACGCAAGAGGAAAAATGCACTCATGGCGTACAAGATGTACACTTCAGAATGTGCTCACAGATTTGCTTTTGATGGCAGAGTTTTAGTGTTGCTGCGATTTAAAGTCTTGTACAGTTTAATGAGAGAATAAACTGATAAAATTCAGATAAAATACTTTTTTCGTTAACATTTTGGAGGGTCATTTGTAAAGTTCTAAATTGGGATTAGGGGCAATATATTGCAATATTTCCATAGCCTCCACAGCTGTGATATTAAAAAAACTAAATATTGATATCGTGTCAATATTACACACGATGGTATCGTCTTAATAATCTTACAAAGTTGTTCAGCCTTGTGCATCATCTGTTTATCATTTCATCTGGTTTCACTATTTGAGACTTGACACACACACTTTCCCAGGCAAAAAAAAGGCAAAAAATTCCATTACTTATATTCCAGAAATTAAACTATATCATGGAATATATTTTATTTCATGCATACCGCCCAGTCCCAGCGAGAGAAGTAGCACAATAGCTAACAGAGGTATTCACAGAAAATGATTTACTTTCCCAGTATCCGTGTTCTCCTCTGTGGCAGACACAGGAGAGACGAGTCATGTTGATTTACCCACACGTGAATGTTTCCAGGCTGTATTGTTTTCCATTACACTCTCTCTCTCACTTCAGTTTGATAGCAGTCTTACTTTAAACCCATGATTGATTTGTGCTCTGTCACCCTCAGGGGGTGTTTTAAGCGCTCACTCGCTCAGTTTGATGTACGAGCATGTGTTTTCATTTCACAGTTTCTGAGCTTGGACCCTTTTTGGGTTTTTTTGACAGCTTGATCAAGTGCTCCGACTCTCAGAAACTTTCCATTTTGAATGATCTGTTTCCATAAAGTGGCAGTGACCATCTTGTATGTGCGAGAAAAGGTGCTGTTGAATATTAATGTAATCACCCCAGTGTGAATCCTGCACTGAAACACACAGTAGATCTTGTCTGATTTCTTCTGATACCACCGTTCCAGGGGTGGATTTTTCCTGCTCAGCCAATGAAAATTAAAAATTTTGCCTGCTGGACATTTTATTATTATCGACCCCCCGTAATAAACAGTCATTTACAATAGAACTACTTTAACTACTACTTTAAGTGCTATATCTGATATAAATGTTAGCCTTGACAGTGAAACTCTGTGATAAAAGGGTTAAAATACAGTGAGACTCACTCAGACTCTGTTCAAGGTTCTGGGATGTCTAGTCTCGGGACAATAGATCTGGCAGTGGCTGAGCACAGCTGTGTTTGTGCTGGGATGGTCTACTGGAGAAATTCCCTCCTTCCTCCAGTTTGACCCTCTGGCCCGAGCCAGGTTGTCCCCGAGGGGCTGAGGGCAGCCGAGGCAAGAGGATGAGGAAGCAGGCGACCAGACTAACTTCCCCCTCACGTCTTCCCTCCTGTGTCACCCCGCCCGCTCTGATCTCTGCTCTTTTTATCTCTCTGAGTCCAGACGAAACATATCAGCAGAAAATGATCAAATCCAGAAAAGCCATCGACAAATCCTTTAAGGAGGGTGTCCCCCCTGAATGATCTTGTGGCGACTTTGTGTGGAATGCGGCAGCGGAGGACACATGATAGAGCTGGAGGTTGTGTGCTGGAGGTTTCGCCATCATTTAGAGAAAAGAAATCCTCCCCCACACACACTGAGACTGATTGCATCATTGTTTAATGCACTCCATGTTTTACTGCATGCTTATGTGTTGCATTTGAGTCTTCGGTGTCTTCTACTTTACTGGACTGTGATTTATATCTACATATTTTATAAAGTTCTTACGATATAATGTGCACAAGATCAGACCTAAAAATCAGATTACTGCTGATGTAAGAAAGCTGAATATTGATGTACATTTAATCGCTAGTAACTGTAGTTGCATCGGAAATAGAAAAGCATGGGATCGTGTTTCCCATGTGGAAAAAAAACAAAAAAAATTGCCATGATTGATGCAGTATCTCAGGGGAGGGTAGACCCACAACTTTGTTTTCACATCAGTACCCCGTGTTTGATGAATCTCTCCTTAGGAAAATATTTTTAAGTTTTATCTGAACTATTTTATGTGAACTCTGGCCTCACTCCTAATCAGTAATACTCAGTCTTTCTTCTAACATGCGCCTCGACCGGCCCACGCTCTCTTCCTCCCTTGGTTAGTCAGGCTGTCTCTCAGGGTGGCTCCAGCCAGGTGATCTGACCAGGAATGCACTTGACGCCGCCTCAGTCTTTGGCCTTTCAGGGGTAACCAAGCACGTCCAGCTGGGTTTTTTTCTCTCCTGCCTCTTCTGTTGCCACATGAAAGAGACCCAGTTCTGTCTGACAGGGGGAGTCATTCTTCATAACCGAGTGGGTTGTTTGTGGGAAGACAAGAACTTCTGCTTCTTCTATCAGAGCGTGTTTTTTTATTATGTATTGTACAGACTTTGTGGAAATCTTTCGCCTCCCCCGTAGGAAAACACAAAGTGTTTTTTGTATCTCTGTGGGTCATTGGACTACTGAGCTACTGATTTCTCAGCTCTTGGATAAATGTGGGAATTCTTGATCTTTATCTTTATCATTCTTCCCTTGAAAACAATACAACATGTATAAAGATTTTCATTGTCTTTCTCTGGAAAACATGAGCTGGTGCTGAGTGGCAAAATAGAGTCAGTCAGTTGTGTTTTTGGCAGCCAGGCTTTGTTGACCTTGAGACGCTGTGAACACTTGGCTCTGCTTTTCGTTTGCACCTGTTGGGATCATGAAGGACTTAAACAAATGCAGTCAGATGTTTCTCGGCGATGCTGTGACTGGGTTGATTTTTCTGCACAAGATATCCAGTCCTTCATGAGAAAGCACGCTCATTGTCTGCAGCCTCGTCTGCTTTCACCTCAGTGTCTGTTTTTTGTTTTCTCAGCATGTCATCCGCCTTCTGTTTCCTGCTCTCTCTCCAACTTTTTACCAAACACAACATAACTCAACTTTTTTATAGATTATTTATTCCTGATGTGTTTTTTTTGCGATAGAGAATCATTTTAGGGAGACAAAAGGCCAGTAACAAAGGTCACAGGGCATCATATCAGAATCAGAATCAGAATACTTCATTAATCCCTGTTGGGAAATTGTATAAATTTGTTTAAATATATCTTCAACTGTTTTCCTCTCGAGGGTAGACTGGCTGGGTTTGAGTTCAAGCACCTGTGTGATGAATCAAAGCCATCGAGGGATATTGTGCAAGGTGTTTTTCTTCCTGTGAGAAAATGACAAGGGAAAAGCTGAACCCATGCTGGAACTTGAGTGTGATTAAGATCTTATCTGATAGGGACCAGACATGTTCTGATGGTTGAGTTCTCCCAAAACGATGTCTTCTTTAAGAGATAAAGGTGCATCTTAAAGCTACAAGAAACCAGCTCGCACCACCAGACATCTGCAATCTTCTTCTCTGCACTGAGCTTTATGTTGTTCTTGCTGATCCACAGCACTTGTGTGTTGAGTGATACCAGAGAGTCGATGTTTACATGCCTTTGATGGTAAAGGAAAGAGTCTTAACTGATGTACTGTAACCTATGGAGTCCTTGATGCAGAGCGAGAAACCTCAGATGTTACGATCAGAGGTGATTGTCACTTGGGTGATATGTCCATTAAATGTAGTAGTTTTGTGAGAGTAAGACCTCATTTCAAATAGACCTTGTCCTGGAAATAAGACCATTTCCTTTCTTATTTTCAGAAGGAAAAAAAAATCACAAATTCTAACAGACATCTGATCTACAGCTGAAACTATTAGTCTATTAACCAAGGAGTAGATAAAAAAGAGAATGAACTGTAGAATTTCTCAAGCATGAGTCATTGGTTTGAGCTTCTCCAATAAGAGGATTAGCTGCTTCTCCCTGTTTTTGACATTTGAAAGACAACACTGTGGACAAATTGAGAAAATGATCGGCAGATTCATAAATGATTATCTTTTTTATTTTGTTTTGTAGGGCTTAATAGGCTCCGGCACAATCTGATAGCCATGTTGCTCTTACATCATAAATACTGACTCCGCAGGACTGTCACTGCAAATAATCCTTCACATTTCTGTCATCCTGCAGCTGTGCAACTCTGGCTAACATGTGGAAGACGTTGTGAAAGTGTCTCTGAAAAACAACAGCAAATAAGTCAGCTTATTCTTAAAAATAATAAATAAACAGTATAACAGCGTGTCTCAGATGTGGACGTTGTCGGTTTACTCATGTTGACAAGATGGCTCAGGAGAAACCATGATGATGATGATCTCGGGACAACACAAACACAGAGATATCAGATAAATCAAGAGCTCCTCCCAGCTTCTTGTCTGTCACTGCATACTCCACTGTTTTTATTCTCAAGTCCTTCTGTGTGGTTTTGATTTGTGCGAATTAAAACTCCAAACCGTAGAAATATATTTTGAATGAACTGCTACACACAGCCACTTTTGTTTTCTTTGAACATAAAGTATACACTTTGTTAAAATGTACTGTTTCTGTTTGGGTTCATTTATCAGTCAACCAGCCGGCAACATGGATAGAAAACAGCTGCTGTTTTTCATCCTGTCTATCTTTGAGTCCTTCACACTGGACGTGGTCTGCACTGTGTCAGTATCACTCATTAACACACTTCCCTGCCACAGTCGGTCTTATCTTGCTCATAGCTACTAACAGTAAACTGTCTCTTTGCTAAGGACTTTACGTTAGATATATTTCTTAAGAAAAGGATGGGATGCCTGTGGGGATTATTTCTCTTTTGTACTCCCAAAATCCATAAAGTTCATGTGCCTCATCAGTCACATTAGCTGCAATAAATACAGGAAGTGGACGGGAACAGTGCGCCCCTGTAAATCTGCTCACTTTTACTCCGTTCATGTGAACCAAATTCATAAATACTACTTATTTCAAGTGGATTCAAAATGAGATGCCAAAAACTGAGTTTTAGGAAAGACTTGAATGCACCCTCATATTTTGGCGAGTAGTCGTAGAACATCTGCAGATTGTCAGTCTGTTTTTCCTCATCCCCTCAAAACATTTCAACTTAAAGAGTCAGTAACATTTGAACTTTGTCCATTTTTTTGGCATATTTTAATTATGAGGCCTGTCCATCTGTTGCTGATTAGATTCTCAGAATCTATTTTCACATATTTCTTCACTAATGAACGACTGATTTAACATGAAACCACACCACTGCCTTAATCGACCTCTTATGACTGATTTGAATTAACCACATGATCTACACAGGTAAAGTTGTGCCTTAAAAAGTCAAGTTTCTGTTGTACCTCTTTAATTAACATACCCCTTTCTTTCTCTCTGTGTCTCTATAGTTGAAGCAGCCAGACAAGGCAGCAGCAGCGGCTCACACCTACTTCCAGGCCAACCCAGAACACGTGGAGATGGGTCAGAACCTGGAGCAGTACAAAGACCTGCAGGGCGTTGAGGAGGAGCACTTTGTGGATCGAGAGGCCCGGCCTCACCAGGTAAGAAAAGAAACCGTACGGATGAACTTAAAGGTTGTTTTGTTTTGTTTTTGTTTTGTGCATCTCAGCAGTGTGACCTGTCAGCCATCTTTTTTTTTTCAATCTTGGCCAAAATGTCTGGCCACTTCTTCTAAGTTGCTTCTTTCCCTAAATGGAAAAGTAAAAGCTGTTGTCCCTGAATGAAACAGGCCTTTGTGTTAATGGCCCTTGCAGTTTAATGACTGGAAACCCCATTTGGGCCTTTTAGTGCTGGCTGTGGTTGAAGCCCTGAATGCAGAAGAGTTTGGGATCCTTTGTGCGCTGATTTGTTTACAGTTTTTCACCCTTCCCTGGCCCCTCTCTCATTCCTCTTTCTGCCCATACATTCTCTCTTCATCTTAAGGTCAGGCTTGTACAAGTTACAGCTGCCTCTTAGTAAAGCTACTCACCAAACTAAACTTTAGTAAACCTTAATCATTACCAATGATTTAAGTTATTGTGTCACTGTGGCTTCACTTCACTTAACCCTGAATGGCTCTGTGCTGTGTTAATGTAAATGCACATACTTGAGCCATTGTGGGTTTTTTTTGCTTTTGCTGCGTGTTATTATTACATCAAATGTTAAATTTATTCCGACAGACCTGACAGGAGGAATCCATCTTGGCGACTGTTGTGGCTAATTCCCCCTCCTTTCTCTCTGTTCATCTCACACAAATGATCATTGCTGCTGCAAGAAACCTCATGTGCACCAGGGCGCCTGTAAAGCCTTTTATGAACTGGCCACAGGTTTACTTACAGTTGTGTGTTGTTGACGGTAAAAGTGAATAAACATTTGCTCATATAAAAATGTCAAAGGTAAATACTTGAATACACCAACAAACCATAAAGAGCTTTTTTTCTGAACACCAAAGGTCATAAATACTTGTCCCATCCTTCCTCTCTCCTGCATCGCAGCGCTCCTTCACTGCAGCGGTGAAGTTGTACAACAGCGGCGACTACGAAGCAGCCATCGGTCTGTTTGAGGAGGCTCTCACAGAGTACTATAAAGCAGACGTGGAGTGTCGGGCCCTGTGTCACTGGCCGCAGAGGTTTGAGGGCTACGACTACCTCCGCTACCGTTACAGCCTCTATGAAGTCATATCAGGTAAGAGCCAAACATCTTGAAGGTGAACGTCTGTCTCTGTGTTCTGTGTACTTTAGTAACTAAACGTTTGAAGTGACGAGCCAGGCTATATTAAGGGAGTATTATTATTCTTTTTCGTTTTTTTCCTTTCCTTCAGTGTTGTATATGGGTTCTTTTGCATGTCAAAGCTCTCGGAAGTTAACAGGGTCCACAGAAGCTCCTCTCGCCCACAGCAATCACTGCTCCTGAAATGCCTCGTCAGTAGTCCCGCCTTTAATTCTGTAACTTTGTGACATCACGCTGCATCACTGTGTCACTCATTTGCGTAATTTATGCCAAGCATCTGGTTTGGCATGTAGAAATTAACTTAGCACAGCTGCTCTGTAGTTGTCAGTGGTGCGGGGTCGTACGTGTTTGAGCTGACCAATCAGGGCAGACTGGAAATTTCGGAGGTGGGGCCTAAAAGAGACAAGAGCGTGTCTCCTTTTAAGGTCCAATATTAAGATCATTACGAGGTTAATATTTCTATTCGGGTGTCCACTAGAAAAGGTTCACATTATTTTGGATATGATTTATTGATGTAATGATCTGAATATGTTCTTTGCAATGGCAAAATCTTAGCGATGATTAACACTTTACACTGTAAGTTTTTTAATTAGAACCAGGACTCTCTAGGTTGTGCTGTGAATCATTCTCTTTGTGTGCTACATCCACAGCAACATGTCTGCGTTGAGTGGATGTTGAAATGACAGCTGGCACACTCTTTAAAACCTCATGTACATTCAGTGACAAAGTGAACATTATTTTTAGTATCCACTGTGGCCTATTTGGATATAGTACTGCTTTCTTTTTTCTTTATTGGTTTATTTAAAAGAGGGTCAGTGTACAATGATAATACTGCACCAGACTTAGCACAATCATTTGTATCTGTTGTCCCTGGGCTTGTAGTATAACAATGCTAATGCTAGTATGAACTGATATATACTTGACCCCCTCCTACATTTTGCAATGAATTAAAATCTTCCCCTGATGTTTAGGTTTTTCGCCCTCTTAGAAACCCCGCCTTGTGTTTTCTTGTTGATTTCGTAAATACATATTGTTGATTTATAGACATACAACCCTCTGACAGTGGTTTCACAAAATCCTTGTCTTGGGTGGATTCTGAAAAGTCTTCAAGATTCATGACAATGTTAGATGAAAGGATAGAGACTGTTTATTTGGTGTGTAGAGCATTTTATCAACCGATCGTGACCGTTCCACCAACACGTCTGTCTGCACTGCGTGAGCCTGAGCCTGGTGAGGCTTAGACAAGGCCAAACAACACCCTTCACGCTCACTGGGTGATAAGATCTCCCTGGCAGCAACCAGAAGTGGTTGGACGCTGGCACTGGGTCAAAGAGCAGATGAGTGATGCAGCCACATTACTGAAGGTTCCTAGAGTTTTAACTATGACCATACTGTTAACTGTGAAAACATATTTTAATTAGGTGTAAGATATAGCTAAAACTTTCCTTCAGTTAAACATAAATTTAAAATGAAACCACATGACATAGTGTCAGATGTCTGTGTACTGTGTTGCAGAGATGTATACTGAAATTAGCATGCTGACCAGCTAGCCCTGACTAATCCTGTCAATACCATTTGGTACCTAAAGTCTGACGGACTGATAGCTCGCCATAGCTTCAGCCGGGGGGTGTTCGTTTAGCAGCGAGTATGCTACGTTTCATAACCTCTCTCTATACTCTCAAAGAGTATAGTGAGCACCAGGTAGTGGTAACTCTGGTAATATGCTGCCCTCTAATTGTTTGAGCGACCTTCGAAGTGTGGCCGTACGAATGAGCAGTCTCACAGAGATACACTCAAACATATGTATCTGTATTCTGTCAAGATGTTGGAATTATTGACTGTGTATTGAAGCGCACCATAAACCGCAATCGCAACTTCCCCAGTTCAATCCCAAGTCACAGTTTTATTGCTTTTCATTCCTCCTCTCTCTTCTTCATGTCTTGTCATCCCCACAGTTAAACACCATGTTTGGGAAAAAAAAGGCCCCAAATGCCCAAATATACTTGTAAAGTAGAGGTATGAACTGTTGGTACATGTCAAGCTTGGTATTAGTTCACCAATATTTGTTTGCATCTGTCGCCAAAGCTTTTCCTGGCACTGCATGTGTTTTTAAATACAGATTTATATGTCAGTGCATTGGCTTGAGTTTCTTAGGAGGTAAGAAGGTGCAAGTAAACCTCTGACTGCGAAGGATTGAGAGCAGAGTCAAAGGTACAAATCAGAGCAGGGAACGAAGACAGAGATTTTGTCCCTCGAGCATCCATGAGCTTTTCATTATTCTGTGGTCGACCACAGCGCTGGGTTTTTTTTTTTAAATTAGCTGGAAAAAGAATGGAGCAGTTCCTCTGGATTCACCACACATTGCACATTTTAGGACTTACCACTCTCCCCACTCAGTCAATGTATTGGATAATAGCACACAGTCTCTTAAATGAATGAAATTATAAAATAAAATAACTGAAAGGACTACAGTCCAAGCTCCAGTTAATGCGGATGTATTGAGTGATATTCTCTGCGGCTGTGCTGTAGGATTTGGTAGACATGCTCCATTACCATCTCTGACAGTCCAGGAAAACAGTCTGAACCAGGGCCACGAGAGCAGCCTGAGAAACTCCACTGACTTGACTACAAGACCACCCTCTGTCTCTTCTTCTTCCTCCTCCTCTGTCTCTCTTTAACCTCACTTGACCTCGTCCGTTTACTGCAACATGATGGCTTTCTCTTGGCGTCTTTTCATAAAGAAACAATCTGGTATTTTTATGTTTCCGCCCGTTTCCTGCAAATTATAAATATTGCTGTGTAGACTTCAAGTTGAAAAAATGTTATTTTTCAATCAAGCTTGGTGCTCAGATTTTTGTTCAGAAGCCTTCAACCAAACTAAAAACTCCAATCGTTATCTCCTCCCCCTGACTGCTGATGGGAATTCAGTTAAAAGCTTCACAAATAAAAGTTGTCTTCAAAACATTTCCGGAGTGTCACAGCAAAACGGTGGTGCAGCATTCTCCTGAACGACTGAAGTAGACGAGACTTCTTTAAGAAACGTAACCTGATCTGACTGACTTTCCATCGGCGTAGGCGAGAGAAGATAAAGACCCATGAAATTAAATATTTGGGCTGAACTTATCTATTAAATGAGACTTGGCTGGTAAACAGCTAATCTTTTTAATCCTACAAACTCATAATTATTTTTAAAGTTCTCCATCTCTGTGTTTCCCATTGTTCTGTTGGATTCATGTCATGGCTTGTAAACACACATCTGTTTTGCAAGTTTTACGAAAGTTTCAGTTCAGAATTTTCCTCCCAGTACCTGAACACACCACCAGTCCAAGCTTTCAGTTACAGCCCTCTGTAGATTTTTACACAAAACCATACCAAAATACATGACTTGACGTATACCGTTTCATTTATTTTGATTAACAAGCAAAATAATACGACAATGTCTGCCTGTACTGAGGAAAAAGTGCTGCTCTCTGAACAGACAGAGCAGTTCAACAACAGAGGTCACTGTTAGACAGCTCATCCCGGCAGCCAGTGGCATACATCAAGCTGCCGGAAAGGAACCTCGGCATTATTTCATAAACTCACACAGTTTTAATGAGCTTCATAAATAAGCTCACATTTTGGCTACTCTGTTATTATTCTGTTGCGTTTAGAACCGTGCCATGCAGCCAACAGGAGTCTGAGGGCCTTCATTGTGCCCCTGTGGAGAATGTTTGATGTGGAGGGATGTGCAGCAAACATTCCACCACCAGCGTCATCATAATTACACCATTATACACACATACATCAACAGTGGTCAGCTGTGCTTTTTTTCTGACACGAGTCAGGCTTTTCTCCCTGGAAGCTGAGGCGAGCGTTGAGCAGTAGCGGCAGCTTAATTGCTGACAAGCATGCTTTGTCTCAAATATGTCAGCCTGGTTGCATAAACACAGAAAAGGAGGCTAATTAGTTTTTCGCCGTGCGTTGTTTTTCTTACAATCAGAGAATTATTTTCCATAGCGCCACTGGGGTAGAGCCTGTGATTGCGGTGTTTATTTGTGTTGAGGTGTATGCATGTCATTTTTTAGAGGTTGTTCAATCTGTTATGTGAGTTTAATAAAAGAGAGGATCTCCTGGAATCACTTCCTCGTGCAGTGGTTTGATTTTCAAAAGGGAAATCTGAAACTCTGTCGACTCCCTCTGCAGCGCTGCGCGATTCTGACGTCCGCTCCTCTGAGACTCTTGAAGAGATTGAAACAGACCACGACTCGGCTGTGCGAGGGAGAGGAGAGTAGTGCTGCAGCTGCTCAAGAGTGACCTCACTATACATTCACGTTCCCAACACACACACACACACACACACACAAACAGAGGGGCAATCATCCTCTCTGCTGGCTCGACATCAGGAAACGTTATGTAGCACCCCGTGAAATCCATCTTCCCTGAAGGATCAACAAACAACAGGATTCATCATCACCTGAGGAACAACTAAAACATGAAAGCACCGTGCTGCTGAAAAGGGAACAACGCTCATTTGACATTGTGTTGGACCAGTTTTATCTGATTTGTTACAGCTCATCAAGTCATTCCAAAGTTTCTTTTCCACCATAAATTACGTGTTCAGATGAATCTAAAACTGGACAAAGGGGAGCAGCGTTAATGCACCTTCGGAACAATATTCAACATCTGGTTACACCCAGTCTTTATGTTCTCATGTTCATTAGACAAATAAAATCTGTGTCGGCTAACTGATGTCGCTCTGATCTGGAGTGACAGATTGTGTGTTGTCTTCGGGCGTCGATGCCAAACCGGTTCATCAGCAGTCAAAGACAATCAGTGTAATGACTCAGTATCTGCCCTGTTGGTTTCTGGTAGACTGTAAATCTAACACGTCAATAATTATTTTCAGCTGGCTTTCAAGCGTGTAAATCGGAGCGAGTTGATATCATGCTGATGATCTCAGCAGAGTTAATAACTGTGGACATGAGGTCATTCTGTGATAATGACCATATTGCATCAGTGCATTAAATGTGCAACAGACCACACAGAGTCAGTCGGGGCAGCAGTGAGGTCACATAACAAACTGTGACTGTAGTGTAAACAGTATAATGGGAGCTGGGGGCCACTGTGTGTTTGATGAAAAATCATTTACTGCTTTGAACTACCTGTATGGTGGACTGACCAAAATGTTGTTTCACTAACAATCTGACAATAGAAAAGGTTTTATGTCTACCACAAAAGAATTATTCTTCTGAGGCATTTTATAGAGTTTCTTCCTTTTTCCCCCATTAAAGTTTTTTTATGTGAGTTATTTGAGGTCAACGGATAAAGAGAATTGGAAGCTGCTCGGATTTGCAGAGCCCTTTGAGATGAATACATTATTTGGGGCTGTGTAAATAAAGTTGGTTACACTTAATGTGACATTACATAACGATTAAAGTGGCATTGGTCTGTAACATTTTGACAGATGTAATGCAGATATGTAGTAGACCCGACCCTCTCACTGAATTTGCAAAGTGCCAAATAAGAAGCCAAGTGAATAATTATCTCATTATGTCACAGTCATGTTGATGATCTGAAACCATTTAATTCCAGATCACTTCACTCAGGTGCTGCACTGTGAACATGAGTGTGTTCGAGACCTCGCCAACCGGCCGGGCCGCCTCTCGCCCATGGAGAACTACCTGCCTCTGCACTATGACTACCTACAGTTTGCCTACTTCCAGGGTGAGTCGAGCTCTGTGTAGCACAGCCTGAATACAATTTGTATAACTATGAACAAAGGAGAAGGATACACCCATATACACAGACACTCACACACACACACACACACACACACACACACACAGACAGACACATGCACATACAAGAACTCCTGGTGACCACAAAGAGCTGCAGACAGGCTGAGTCAATCAACAGTTGACCGCACCCTCTTCGTAGCTTCACATTGTCCCACAAGTATTTATGACTTTATCTGGCTTGTGTTGTGTGTCTGGGCAACTTTGATATGGGTGTGTGTGTGTGTGTATGTGTGTGTGTATGTGCATGTGGATAATCTCAAGCCTGTAGTGAAAAGCTCATTGAAATGATGGTGCTGGCCCAGAAACAAAGCCTAGGTGGGAGAGACTGTGTGCTGTGAGATCACCAGATCATACTTAATGACCCATAAGCACTTGATAAAGTGAAGTGGATCATTGAGTCAGTGCAAACACACTGAGGGAGCAGGATGTTTCCTACAGCCGCTGCTGGGTGTGTTTGTAAGCGTCATTTCTTTTTTACCTGAGTTTATAAAAAAAAGTGTCTCAGTGAGTCAGATTGTATTTTTTGGAGTGCCTGACATGCAGCAGGGTTTTTCTTTCTTAGTATCAACATTCTCATTTTCAGAACTAAAGTCTGTGTCAGTCACCGCTCGCCACACACCAGTAATCCTCTGACACCTAGCAGCTCCGCGGTCTGCTGTGTGTTACTCTCCGTGACTCCACACACCACACTGCCGCCCTGGACGTCCGCCATCGCCCGGCAGCAGCCTCTCATTGTGCTCTAGCTGCTTAAGTTTCCTAAATAAATCCACAGTGACGTTCCACTGTTTGACTGAGCGCAAATCTCCAGAGTCTTATTGACCTGGAAACACACAGCTGACTGCAGCAGATACGCCGCGTCAGCCTCTGGCCAAGACAGGAAGTCTTTGGATAGCCCTGCGCCTTTACAAGCCAATAAAAAATGTGTTTGTGCGTGCAGTAAGCAGGAGCGGTGTAGATTTGGCAGACGATGTGCGTTGCGCGTTTGTGCATCTTTCATTTGGATGACTACATGTAACACCGTGTTTGCATTTGTATGTGTTAAGCGCAGGAAGGCGGTACAGGACGGTCCTGCTGTACGTTTGTCTCACTTCATCACTGACATCCTGAATGTATGTGTGTATGTGTGAATGTGTGTGTGTGTGTGTGTGTGTGTGCGCGCGCGCGCTCGCACGCTTTTTCCACTATGTCAACCACAGTGCAGCTTTTGCTCCGTTGTGGTAATGGTGTAGGAATGTCATCCGTGATAGATACATTTCCACACACACAAAACACACTTGTCATCCAGTCAATGCTCATTCAGCTCCTTAGAAAACAGTAAGGACACTCAAGGCAGCTCATCTCCTCCTGTTGAGAGCTGTAGGTGAGTGTGAGGTGACACATTTCTAATATTACATTGTTTGCGTCCACGCTCTTAAGCTTGTGGTGTTCCTCCTTTTGGTGCGTCACCGCCACCTGTTGATCAGTGGGAACCAACTCATAAATGGACAGCGTCAGAGCGCTGCTAGATGTCAAAAACTCGTCCAAGATTTATTTATTTATTGCCCCAAGATTTTGGAAACTTGGACTAATGTTCCCCTTGTGCTAAATCCATTAAAAAAAAACTTTCCAAGTACAAAAAACCATAGATTACGGGGAACAAGAATCATATCAAGTAACATCTATTTAATAGATGGCAACTTAAAGTACAGAAGAGTACTGAGAGGTGCTGCAACTGGAAAACAATCATCTCTGGTAACTAACAACGAAGTTGCTTTTTTAGTGTTGATTCCATACCTGTCTCATCTTCCACTATTTAGCATTGTATTCATTGAAGTAGTGATAAAAGAGCAGTAAGGAGAAAGAGTTATATCAACTAGATTGTAGCTCAGGCCGCAAGTTTTCTGACCGAAAATTCGACAGGTTGTCAGTCCACACCTGTGTCCAGTCACCTAGTTGTTACCCAGGTTACAGCTTTTCTGTTTCCCCTGATTACAGACATGCATGTGTTGATGACCGTGAAAAGAATTGCTCAGGAACATGGATGTTAACATTTTAAAAGAGTCTATACGTTTATCATGTGTCAACTGATATGACCGAACCCAGCAATCATTAGTTTTTTGTCCGGCCTGTCGGGACCCATCAGGTATCTACGCTCGAATGTCCATCACTAAAAAACTGTTTTCTGTCTCTCTCTGCAGTGAACAGACTGGAGGAGGCGCTCCAGTGTGCTCTGACCTACCTGTTGTTCCACGAGGGAGAGGAGTCCCTCGTGGATAACGTGGACTACTACAGAGAGGAGCTGGGACACGATAGCAAGCCGAGAGAGGTCAGTATCTGTTCTTATCACTGGGGTGGGGAGAGGGAGACGGTTCGGAGGCTGGGAGCGATATATAGAGTTCATACAAGGTATAGGGTCATTATCAAAGACTGGCTGAATAACCTAGGTTATTTGGATTGTACAAAGTCATTAAGAAAAGTAAAAGCAAAGGCAAAAAAACAAACATTGGTTGAAATGAGGGGTTTGTAAAAGACAGATTGACAGATAAAAACGATTAGACACAGCTCCAGATTTTGGTGGAATGGTTGGGAACTTTTAACATCTACAATATACTTTTGGACTTTACCTCATTGGTGATTAAAAACTGTTTTAGATGAGATTTAACAGTGTATTGACACTAAAAAGGACCATTTTGTGTTTTAATACCTGGCTCAAGATTTTTGAATGAGCTTTGGATGATTAATGTGAGCGTGAGTGGAAAATATATTACAATAACATGAGCAGGACTGTGGGGGAGCGTCGAGGATCGGGAAGAAGACGTGCAGGGAGAGAGACTGGAGAGGGAAAAGCGTTGATCTGAGTGAAGAGGAGGAGACGGGAGGCAGCCTGCTGTTTGCTGTATTTCTTGGATGAACTTGCTTCTCACAGCTTGGCATCCATCGCCTCCCAAAGTTTGCTTTTTACTTGTATATGTTCTCCTTCCAGCTGAAAGTATTAAGCAAACTTTGCTATGTCGGTGTGTTTACGACAACATATTTTTCCCCCTGGGACTGCCCTTTATCGTTAGGTATTCGTCACTAACTCTCGATGTCTTAAGAAAATTGAATTTGTAAAGCCTGGCTACCCCTCAGCCACTTCAGCACTGAGAATTTGTCCTTCCTAAACTCTGATCAGCTGCTCGGAAAAATTCAAGCAGCGCCTTGTTAAGTGTCAACTACACAGCCCCTTTTTCCTAGAAAGCCTGGTACCCATTAGAGCGAGCGAGGCTCCCAGCAGGACTGTGTGAACGTGCGAGTGTGTGTGGCTCACTCTGTCTTTGAGAGGCTGAGAGCCGACATGTTGCAGCTCACGCTTATGTTTTTCTACTCATAGCTTACATTTTTCTAGCCCTCGAGTCTTTCCAGTGCCGTCAGTTTACAGTATGGTCGCCGGCCGATGGATCGCCTCTCCTCTCTCCCTCCAGCCTCGGGGAGCTCATTTACAGAGCCCCAGATCTCAGTGCCAGGCCCGACCTGCCCTCCTTGCCAAAGAATCTGGCCTTTCAGTAACAGTGGAGGAGGAGGAAAAGTCGTGTCAGAGTGCCCACAGAAGTCTCTGGAACAATTTAGAGGCTGTTTGTATTAAGGGGGCGGGGGAGGAGAGGGGGCTTCTCTTTTTTTTTAAGCACTACAAGAAAAACGCTACTGGATGGTCGAGTTTCATAATACTCACTTCAATGTCCTCGCTTGGCTTGGAAAAAAAAAATAAAAAATAGGACTGTATGTAGTTATATAGCCTATTCACACACAAAAGTGTACTCACACACTCTGTCACTTTATGTCAAACACTCACACATACGAATGCAAATGAAACCAGACTCAAGTACAGAAATGTCAAATACAAAAAGTGTTTTTATTACATAGAGTGTCCACCAGAGAGCACTGACAAGTTCCACGGTGAAATATTCCTCTCAGGACGTATGTGGACCTAATGCTTTAAAGGTGCAATGTGTCATTTGTTGTCATAATTAAAATCTTTAAAAAAAAAAACTTAACTGATACACAAAGTGTACCGGAGGAGGAGACATAATCTGTCTTAGCTTTTTTAAGTATAAAAAAAATAAATAAAAATAAACTGTCATAGTGTCAAGAAAGGAAATGTTTTCACACCGATTTTCCATATTAATCAGAAAATACAACACAATGAATTGAAGTTCTCTTTATTGAAAACACATCCTCACACTAGAATGCCAGCAACTCCAAAACTACATTAATCACCGTTCCCAAAACAATATTAACGTTGTAACTTACCAGTGAAGACGCCCACCGGACTTTCATCCTACAGTCACAGTTTGGTTCGGTTCAGGCACTAAAACTACTTGGTGAGGTTTGTAACTTCAGTTAGTAGAAGTCAGTAAGAAGTAACTCACTTTGACTTCTGATTTCACACTGGATACAAACAGCGGTCCACTGGATAACAGTCCTGTGCTTGTTTAACCCGACAGTCAATCCCCGCCCTCCTCCCTAACTGGACTTTTCGCACTTCAAAGTACTTCCTCCTCTTCTTCCGTAATAATTACTACTTCTACTCGAGGTCGCCGCCTAACAGGAAATGTTAATATGGTTCTTAATTAGCAGCTGTCATAGTCGACCTGTTTGTTTTTCAGATTAGGATGTGCTGTTATTTAACTAAGACGAACTTAATCACTTTCAAATACTTCATTTACTCGATGATAAAAAATAAAACTAAACTTTCACGGTTTGTCTTTTCAAGCAATCACCTCTTGTTTGGTCCACATAAATCCTCAATTCACAGAGTTAGATGTGAAAATATTCTGGCAGCTTTCCCAGGCTGGTGATGACCGACCTCCCTCTTACCTCTCTTTAGCTTAAAGCTTCAATTTTTAGACATTACACTGATTTATTAAAAA
>CAEMYA010000103.1:5056936-5079778 GCA_903131615.1 Diplodus sargus
CTGCTGTCCTCTCAGCCGGCAGCGACACCTGCTGGAGAAATGCTCACAGATTTCTCCTTGTCTTTGTTGCAGAATTACTGGAGCGGCTCAGGTGGACGAGACGACTCCAACAGGTAGAGATCTCTAAATCTGTAAAAACTTTAAGTTTGGTGACATCACAGTGTGACATCATGTGTGCTCAAGAAGAACAGTTTGTCCTCTAGTTATTTTAGGGCTCCTCCACTGCAGCAGCAAATGTTGCATATGCAGACGTTTAAAGCAACTATGATATAGAATGTCATTTTATTCTATATATCAATAAATAAATACATAAATACATTCATAAATAAAGATGTGTTCGAAATTAATAAATAGATATGCCTTTGACGTTTGAAAAAATTCTACTCTCTGAAATTATTTTAATCTAGTCTAATCTAATCTAATGTAGTTTAAAAATAAATTATTTTTTTAGTATGTGTGCAAACTATACAGCGTTTTCTGTATTTTCAGCTTGTACTTACATTACTCTGATATGACACATTGGCACGCATC
Source organism: Diplodus sargus (assembly GCA_903131615.1). NCBI lineage: Eukaryota > Metazoa > Chordata > Actinopteri > Spariformes > Sparidae > Diplodus > Diplodus sargus. The sequence goes on from CAEMYA010000103.1 coordinate 5,057,468, forward strand.
TTGACAAAGTTATTTTTTTCTCTGTATATTGACAAATAGACAGCATACCAATTACTGCGATATTTTTCATAAATTGTAAAAAGTATTACTATATATTATCCACTAAATACATTAGGCCTCTTGAGTATATATTTCAAGTAAATATAGCAGTATATATTACTTATGTAAAATCAAAATATATTGGCATTTATTATCAAGTATGTCTGAAATTGGTTTATAATATTAAAATGTATTTTTAATATAAAATTTTTTTTTTTTTTTTTTTTTCAGTATTTTGGCATAACAGCTCTAAAAACAAACTAAGTAATCACTGCTTAGCTCCAGCCAATAAATGGACACAGACAGAAAACAGCTGTTCGACATGGTGCAGCATTTAAAAGCTGAATGATCGAAATAGAGCTAAAAGAGAGTGAATGTGGTTTTAGATGTTTTAGATGTTGCTTTCTATCTGCTGGATGTGTAAATAGGCAACAGCTTTCTAACAAGTTCACCATATCAGCTTAAATTATGATATGTCAGTGTTGTGCTCACATCTTATTTCTGTTTGCTCTAAGTGTCATTAGTCATGTCATTCCCTATTACCTCTTCTCCCAGGATTCCCTCCGGTACAGACGGCTGGATGGAGTATGTTCCTATCTCAGAGAAGAAGAATGTCAGTGAGGCTGCTCCACAGCAGCTCAAAGAAGGTAAACCTTCCCTGTAGTCAGAGGTGAAGCTGAACCGGAGTTGACCCACTGAGAGAAAGTCTCACGCTGTTGTTTAGGAGTCATCGTGGTTTGGATAACATGTTGCGTTCTTTAAATACTTCCTCTGATCTGTGTAGGAGGTCCGTTGGTGTATGACAGCGTGCAGCTGGTGCAGAACTCAACAGCCTTGAATGGGACCCAGCGTGTGCTGCTGGATCACGTCATGTCCGAGGAGGAATGTTCGGACCTCAGACATCTGGCACATGTGAGGACATTACACAGCATGAATAAAATTAAGATTTAAGATCCGGTCATGTTAGTTTACTGCTGGCTGTCTGATTTGACTGAAGATGAACGAGGGGTTTATTCCAGTAAAGGTCAGTGTGTGAACCTGTGTTTGAAGAACAATTCTGTGTCTTTGCTCGTCTCCCAGGCGGTCACCATGGCAGGAGACGGCTACAGAGGGAGGATGTCTCCACACACTCCCAATGAGAAGTTTGAAGGAGCGACCGTGCTCAAAACCCTGCAGGTACACCAACCACTGAAACTTCACTGCGTGATTTACAAAGATCACATCTGTTCCAATTAGTTGTAAAGGTTGCTGGAAACCTGGTTAATATCCCCCCAAAAAATAATCAGAAAACAGTTGAAGATGTTTTTATCTTTTCTTCCCTGCAGCACGGCTTCGAGGGCAGAGTGCCGATGAGGAGCGCTCGCCTGTTCTACGATATCAGTGAGCGAGCGAGACGGATTATCGAGTCGTACTTCCTGCTCAACTCCACCCTGCACTTCTCCTACACACACCTGGTGTGCCGAACGGCCATCACAGGTCAGCCACAAGTCCACGGCTTTTTGGTTTGATTTAAAAGTACATACAATATTAAGTAAAATACAGGCGGCAAAGAGTTGCAGCTGAATGTTTGATAAATGTTTATATACTGTGTGTCGGGGTAGTGGTACGACCCGAGAAGAAAAACCTGGAAACGTACAGAGGATGTTCCCTGTGTTGTTTTGTATGAAGGGTTGTGTTGATTAGTGTTTTTGTGTTTTGTGTGTCGGTTCACAGGCCAGCAAGATCACCGCAACGACCTGAGCCATCCCATCCACGCCGACAACTGCCTGCTGGACCCCGATGCCAACGAGTGCTGGAAGGAACCGCCAGCGTATACGTACAGAGACTACAGGTACTAGGCTACGGTTGTTAACGCACGTGGAATTCATATACCTGATTCTTTTTCTGTGCTGATCTCAGCTTGACCTTTTTTCATTATTATTTTTCAGTGCGCTGTTATATCTAAATGGAGATTTTGAAGGAGGGGAGTTCATATTCACAGAAATGGATGCCAAAACAGTCACGGTAAGATGGCTCTCCCTCTTAGCCCTCTACTCTCCCAACATATAGCCAGTGTCAGAAGTCTGAAATAATCACACGCACACGCTGTCCTTTAAAAGAGCGTGTATGGGGGTTAATTCATTAATTTAATACATGATCTTTGGTGCTTATGGGGGATTGCATTCCATGATCACATATCTGCTTCAACAACACAGCTGAACTTTAGTAAAACAGTAAAGTTTTGGTCCTGCTGTTATGAGCAGATAGTGGAAACATTTGAACCCGACCTTTGACCCCGCTCCGTCTCTTCCGTCCTCTCCAGGCATCAGTGAAGCCCAGGTGTGGCCGGATGGTGGGCTTCTCATCAGGAGGGGAGAATCCGCATGGTGTGAAGGCCGTCACCAACGGGCAGAGGTGTGCCGTCGCTTTGTGGTTCACCTTGGACCCGCTCTTCAGAGAACTGGTAAACTAAGAACCTAGGCAAACTACAAAAAGAATTGTATAAACTGCGAACTAATAATAATAACTAATCATGATGTCACTAGGTCCATCCTATAAAAAATCTAAAAAAAAACTGGTGAGAAAACTTTTATCCTGTTAGACAAATCCAGGTTGGCAAGTTTGAGGCACATCAGACCGACACAAGGAATGATGGACCTTTCATTTTACCCTTTTTAAGCAATTAGCCATCTGCCATCCTCTTCATGAATCACTAGGCTTTCATTAACTTGAGTCCAAATTATGCTTGAGCTTGGAAAAAAAAAGTTTCCTTTAAAAACAAATGCACTGTAGCTGTGTCTTGTTTTCTCCATTCACCATCCTGACCATCCTCCATCTTGTTTCCCTCCCAGGAGAGGCTGCAGGCGGACGAGGTGATCCAGGCGTTGGAAACACAATCTGTGTGGGGTCAGGGCCTCAACATCAACCCTAAAGATGAACTGTAGAAGCAGGAAAATGGCTTCACCCGACCCCACCCCCATCAATCAAATCCTCCTATGTATTTTAACTATTTATTGAATTGGATCAGAACATTTTTATTTTTGTACTGTTTGAAGTCCAAGATTAAAAACTATTGTAATTTTTGTGGTTTTTTTTTGTTCCAGTGTTTTCTCTTCACACCAGTACTTGAGTTTTACCCTCTTTGTTTTCCCTTCCAGTGAGAGAAAAATATCTGTTTCACTTTGTTTTGTTTTGTTTTTTTTGTTTTTTTACGGAACCGGTTAGTTGGAAGAGTTTCATGCTCATATCTGTAATTTCACCGAACTGTGAAGAAGCCAAAGAGAAGAACGGTGGTTTTGACATTTTGTTTGTTTTTGCTTTGATTTGCTCTCGTTCTGAACAGCAGTTTATTCAAAAAACACTATGTACAGATATTAAAGATACCTACGGTTCAGTGGTCAGTAGTTATAAAATAATATTAGGTTCAGTCTTCACAAAAGGTACTGCTACATATGCTATCACTAACAATATTATGCTATTCAACAGTGTCTTTTTATTTCAGTGCCAGTAATGATTATTTTCAATGTAGGCGGTGCACTGTTTTGTTTTGTTTTGTTTTGTTTTGTTTTGTTTTGTTTTTCTTCTAATTTGGGTATTTTATTTTGAAACAGCACTCATACAAAGACTTTAAGAAAGAGTTATTATGTTCTAATATGCTGAATACTTAATGATCATGCACTCTGTCCTTCTCTGTGTGTCACTTCTTTTGTCCACTCCTCCTACTTGTTTGTTCGTCACCTTTCCGGGCACACAGAGCAGAATACTGGTTTACATGTTCACTGACACGAGAACATGGTTTTTGTGTTCATGGTTTACTTTTTGTATTTATGTGTTTTTTAATAAATAGCTGCTGTTTTAACTGTCGGCGTTTTAAATATGAGCAGCTTTTATTAATAAAAGATATCAATAGTTCCTGTTTCAAGGAATACGTTTTTTGTTTTTGGTTTTCGGCCTTTTACGTCTTTATATTTGTGTTGATGATACAGGTGATATAGGCCCGAGTCATGCACTGTAAATCCAATGGAAAGAAAAATTTTTTAGAGATAGATTCAAACTGCTAACCAGAAACCTAGTCCTGTTGTTTTATGAGGTTGGCCACTCTTTTGTGTTCACTGATATTTAATTCTGAAATGCTGTAGCACACGGAAATGTATGTGTACATGCGTATAAATTAAAAAAAATATATGCCATATCTATATTGAGACTTTTGTTTTATTTTTTTCATGTCATGTTGTTCAAACATCAGTCTTTTCTATCTCATTAGAAAGCCTTTGATATGAAGAAACTGTCTCTCAAACAGCCAGGAATGTTTACCAGTTTCTCTCATTGATAATTTCATTCCTTTACAGTTTCATTCATTCAAATAACTTGCTGTAAAATCAAGTGCGTCCTGTAATATCTATGTAAGCAAATACTCTCTGACGAAAGGCATACAGTGGGTTCAGCTCTTGTATTTACGAAGAGCTTAAGTTAAGTAAAGTGCATCTGCCACTACAAAGTAAACATAACTACAGTAAAAAAAAAAGCACATACTCAATACATTCATCACACCTTGAAGGGAAACTCCACCAATTTTACACTTTAAAGCATATTAACAGGTCTTGGGGAGTACTACTGCATGTGTTGCAAAAGTAGTATTGAGCCTTTTGTGTAATCAGATAAATTGCCTGAAGCGATGTCACTAGATGTCTGAGATGCATTGTGGGTAATGAAGGCGCCAGGTTTAACCAGGTTTGGAATAACTATGGTGATCTCTGGATCCGCTGTATCGATTGTGATCCTTTGTTTTTTAAACTGTCGACAGTGCACCTACATTACCCACAATGCAACTCTGCCATCAAGTGACATCACAGGAAGCAATGTATCAGATTACATGAGCTTCCTCTGAAACTACAAAAGGCTTCAAAGAGTTGTTTTTTTTAATATGCAGTAGTGCTCCCCAAGACCTGTAAACACACTTTAATATGCAAAGTTATTGGAGTCAACTTTTAAGTACATTTGGATGGATTATTTACCCAGGTACATCCTGAGTAGAGGTCACTGCGGTAAACATTTTTTTTGTAACACAGCACAGAAATGGAAACAACAAATCAAATCTCAAGCAACGCCTGAACGCAGCATCAACCACCTCCTTTGCTCATGTATCATGCAGTCTGTGGTGAAAGGACTGTATGAGACTCGCAGCATCAAACTAGAATCAAATCTACTTGTGTGAGTTCAGTGGCCATGTTGGATTTGTCTGGTTCAGTAACGGTACGCCAGCTGTTCGCTGAATCTGAATGGCTTGGTTTCATTGACGGAACACATCAGGTCCCTCATGCGTCGCGCATGCCGCTCCTCCAGCACCAGCCTGCGGGAGCGCTCTCGAGCCGCCTGCTGCTCCGCTCGCTTCTCCACGCGTTTCCTCCTTAGCCAACTATAGTTCCACATGTAAGAGGACACATACACAGAAAAAAACATTATTATATCATCAGAGAAAATGTCACACTTGCAACGTAATATAATAGTTTCTCTGCAACATCAGAAGTTATGAAGTTATCTAGCGCTTGCATTCTTTGTCGCTGAAGCTTGAAATTAATGAAAAGCTGAACTCACACTTTGAAGGCGTGTTCACACTCCTCGCGGCTGCGCAAGAGGTAACCGCTGTCCACCTCGAGCCGCTTCAGCTCCTCCAGCTGCTTCTCTTTCTGCTGCTGCTCGTGTTTCCTCTGCAGCCACTGCCTGAACGACTCCTCCGGGTCGCTGGAGTCTCTCTGCAAGACAAACGCAGAAATACATTCGGTATCCGGAAATGATGGCAAATGTTTTTTAGTTTTTTTTAGTTTTTTTTTTAATACCCCTGGCCATTACTGTTTCTTGTATTTGCTTTTGCTTGGAAATGTTTGTAAACGAGGTTTGAATTTCTGTTTATGCTTAATACACCACTGTCACTGCGCCAAGTAAAATAATGTATCACCTTTGCGAGCTAGGATTTCTTTTCTTTTTTTGCAGCAAAATTTAGTGATCTGCTCTGTAAAAAAAAAGCCACTCAATTAATGAGCTTTCATTATAACTGCTACATGCAACTTTATTTATTTTTTTGTTGAGTCTGGCTCCCCCTGTGGACAAAAGTGGAGGTGTCTCCGCCCCCTCATAAAGATCTTGATCTGAATAGAACCTACAAAAAAGCTACTGAATAGAAAAAGTATGTACAGGCGGTTGTATAACACTGTCCACGTCTACGCTTTGTTGTGCCCCCTCGTGGTCAGTCTTACCTTAGTATTCATCCTCTCCATCTCCTGGGCTCGGTGGACCCTTTTCTCCTCCTGAAACTGCTCTCTCTTCTTGATCAGCCAGGCCTTAAACGCCAGCTCATTCTCCTGCCTCTTCTGCTCCTCTTCCTCACGTTTCCTCTGCTCTTCCTGGGAAACAAAAGCAATTAAAAAGTGGATTTAAGTCAACAACAAGCCTTAATGGTAGAGCATGTAAATATAATGCATGCACTTCTTTTCCTACCTCCCTGGCTAGCTTCTCCTTCCTCTCCTGGATCCTCTGCAGCACCTCTTTCTGCTGGGGGGAGAGGGTGTAGGTGGCCTGGCAGGGTGTTCCGGTGGCCGACTGCACCCGCCGCTTGCTGCCGTTCCTCTGGCTGTCTCTGTGGCTGTGGCTGGCCGAGCTGGGTCTGTTCCTCGGGTGAGCTGGAGGTCTGGGAGCACGGAGGTGATCAACACCTTGCTGGAAGAGGGAGGATCCGGCGCGAGCACGAGGAGAGGTGGAGGACCTGTGGCTCTTGCTGGAGCTTGCAGTCTGCTCCGGGGGACGTGGGGAGGGGCGTGAGAAGTCGCTGTAGTTGTGCGCTATAGGAGGGAGAAGCCCTTGACTCTCCAACTCGTTCAGGCTGACCAGATCAAACTTCCCATCCTTCTCCACAAGGACTCGGCCCTCCTTTGCCCCCTGCCCTCCCCCACTGCTCCCCCCAGCCCTGCTGCTGTCTTCCCGCGGGGAAAGCTTTAACTCAGAGAGCTTCCCCGACACTTCGATCTCGGCTTCTGAGTCCTTCGCAGTTCCCTTCCCACCCTCCCCCTCACCACCGCTGCCATCCTTCTCAAACTGCAGGGGAGGCACCTCCAGGTCCACCAGCTTGTCTTTAAAATGCAGCCGCCTGCGTCTGCTCATATCTGGTGCCTCCTGGTCCTGCAGCTCTCGATTAGCCTGCTGGATCTTGTCCTGAATGTACTTCTTCTCCTCGTCTGTCTGGTCATCCATCCCTGGAGGAGGTGGGACCACAGGTGATGACTTAGTGGGGCTGTCTCCGTCTGAGTCATACTCCAGCGGCTCCATAGGCGAAGGCCACCTCTCGTCATCCTCCTCCAGCTCCTCGGCTTTGTCGCCTCTCTTCTCCCCCTTGAGGACTTTCGTCTTTCTTTTCATTTTTTGCACTTTCTCGTCCTCCTCCAGCTCTTTGTCAATTTCTGATTCTATGTCCTCATAGTCAGGACCCTGCAGGGTGGATAGGGCAAACACAACGACGCTTGAATTAATTGGGTTGGAAGGTAATGAGCAACATCAACACTTGACAGGTAAGAGGCGTGCTGGTGTGATAACAGACATGTGTAAGTGCGTTCATCAATATTGCATCCAGCAGTGGCAGAGAGAAAGTATGTCACTTTATGTGGACGGAGGAGGTTTCACATGCAAAACAGGAAGCTGTGCCAGCTCGGGTAACTCAACGCTACTCACTGTTACACTTTCACAGAGCAGGGTCAGGGACCCACGCAGCATCCAGTCTAAAGTAAGTAGGGCAGCACTCCAAACTCAGTCTCACACGATATAAGAAGGTAAAAACAGAAGGTAGAAAGAGGAGGTGCAATCATTCTTGTATAAACTGCACATTGTAAAGCAAGGCCCGACTTGCCTGGTCCTCACTCCGGCCTTCCTCACTAATCAGCCAGTCAAGATCCTTCTCAAAGTCGTCCTCATATTCCTCCTGGGTCTTTGCGCAAACCACCTCACTCATATTCTCCACTGGAAGAAGATCAAAGATACGTTTCAGACATGACGGTTTCTGCCAGACTAGCCGCAGGAATTTGTTCTGGATATCCACAGTCCCAAAAGGATGAGTTTCTAAACGTTTTTTGAAAAAGATTTTTGGATGGGATGCCACCAAGTCCAAGTGCTTGGCGGGCTGCTTCATACTATCAACCACCAGACTGCACCTCAGCAGTCAGTGTGTCTCAATCCAAGACTCAAATCATGAACCACTTATAGTAAATGACAGATATTGCAGCTGTAGTGTAGGTTTATCTCCGTACATTTGGTGCATATAGCATTCTTATTTTATTGTACTTTTTCTATTGCATATATTTTCATTGTATTCTATTTAATAGTTTTCTTGGTCAGCTCATACCTTGCACTGTTTGTTTCCTTTGGCTGCAGTGACAAATTAAGTTTCTCCTACGGGGATCAATAAAGGTGCATCTTATCTTATCTTTTCTTATCTTATCTTATCTTATCTTATCTTATCCAGGCAAAATATCCCCAGTTACACACTACCAACCCCAAAGAAAAACTCTTTTGACCTGCCAGTACTGGGCTCATACCATTTTTAAAACTGAATTTTACATTTAATAAAATACATTTTAAAAATGTATAATTATGGACACAGAGATGCCTATGCAGTTTTACTCACACTTGTATCAAAGAATTACAATTACTTAGTATAAGAGGGGTTCATCTGTATCGAGTGACATCTCTGCATTAAATAATAATACAACTAATGAATATTAGCTCTAAATCCTGCCAACTGCTGACAAAGATGTAACTTTGGATGTGGCCATACAATTACAATTTATAATTCTGAAACAGTTTGTACATTTTTGAAACATTTATGCCCTAAATTTCAGTGCTGGTCTGAATAAAAAACACCCGGCAGTCACATTAAAGTAAATATTCTGCAGCAAATGAAACACAGTTTAATACAAACATATATTAATGCAAATGTGTGCTGTTCAGTATACTATAATGGGAACATAGAGAAGAGACTAGACAGGTCCGGGCATGTTAACAGACCACATAGACTACCGTAAAGACTACAGTGCTCATCAGGATACCCCATCCAGTTACATCAAGCCTATTTGGATAATCAAAACAACATTATAGTCAAATTACAAGCAAAATGTTCAGATGTATATATTCACTTTAGTTTTTGTGGGTTTTTGAATTATGACCACCCTTTCAATCATCACCTCGCCTCCATTGGATATTCAGGTTACATGTAACTGTACTGTACATGTGTAAGCGATCGGTCGTCACCTTCTGGACAGAAATCAGTACTGCAGTTTTCCAGTAAACTATTTTTTTCTCTCTGTTTTTTTTTTTTTTTTTAGGAAAAACACATCCCCTGTTAGATTACATGTATGTAACCTTTGTCGTAGCTGTGTTTTTGTTGTGATTTCAAATAAATTCCGCTGGCTATAACACAGTTTCACATACATAGACTATAATCCTGTTAATTTCTGCAGGTCTGCGGGCTGTAAAAATAAACAGGACCGAATTAAGAGCGTGAGCAGCAGGACATAGTTGGCGCCTGTAGGAATCATATTAACGTTATTATTATTTATTTTTTTAAATGGCTAAATTGGATTAAGTGGCAGTTAAAACTGAAGAAATGCGGTTGTTAGTAAACTCACCAGCGGCAGGTTCTTACGCAGTATTCCTGTTGAGTAAAAATCGGTGACAGAACACATCAAGCCGGGTTGTTTGGTTACTATCGCTCCATCTAACTGGCCCACATAGTGCGTGCTAGTCTGCGGAGCAACACCTGTGCACATAATCTGCTTCCTGTCTCTCTACAGCCCTAAAAGCTTTAACACAGCCGTCGTCATAGAGACCGACAACACTCTTTACTACTTGCGCATGCGCACACGGGACAAGCGCTCAGCGAAAAAAATCACTCTCCAGTAATAAAATCTACATGAACACACTATAAACAAGGGAAACATTCAAGTTGAGCCAAGTACCATTCATGAAACAGAATAACTGTGACCTTTAAGGAGGTTTTAAAAGGTTACTACAGAGAATAGAGCACCACTAAATATGTTGTTATTTAAGTTGTTTGGGAGTGTGTGGCATTTAAGCACAAAATCAACAAAAGTGTTGTACGTTTTGCATTATTATTTCAATTAGAGCGAGCAAATAACATAGCAATTATAAATAAATACAAAATGAAAAAATACGCTTAGGCTAATATGTTAACCAATGTCTTTTATTTATGATGTCTTATTTATTCTTCTGTACAGCACTTTGGTCAACTTTGGTTGTTTTAAACTGCTTAACAAATAAAATGGATTGGATCGGTTAATACGTTTAAATAGAAATATATTTATGAGCCTATACATATTTTGTTTATTTAGTATGCATATTTATTGATTTCCGAGGCATGTGTATTTATGTATTTATTTAAATATTCAAGTGATGCTTTATTTCGAGCTTTATTTCAAGTTGTGACACAATCAGACATTTAAAAACATGGAGCTGGTAATGCCAGGATCGTCAAGATTATTTTACAAACTTATGTAGGTGGAAATCTGAACAAATAAATTTCAACTACATTTTCAATTTCAGTAGCTTTATTGGCATGGGAAACATATGTTGCCAAAACAAATGGAAAACAACCATAAAAAATATAAGAATAAGAATACAATATTTTACATTCACATGTACGCTATGGAGACTTGTCCAGGGAGGACCCTGCCCTTGCCCTGAGACGAGGCTGGGATTGGCTCCAGCAGCAACACCCCGCGACCCCATGGAAAGGGATAAGCGGTTACGGACGATGACAGGACATGACATGACATGTACGCTTTGGAACAGATATTAATATATATTTAGATAATATTAAGAAGTAAAAAAACAGAATTAGTGCAAAACTTTGTACATTAAAATGTGTAAATAAGCAGAGATGGCACGGACATGCCACAGGTTGCCACTGCTGTGTCACTACCTGCCAATGCCACTGGGAGGATCTTGCTGTCTCTCCAAACGGAAAAATTACACACACCGAAGAAATGTGGTTTTGTTCATGGAAATATAACGTTATGTAGAAAAAACAATGGTGACAAAAATGGCTTAAATAAAGTAGAAAAATGTAGGTTTTCCGAAAAAAAAAATATAAACACCAGTAGGCCTCTACAATACTTATGTCGACATGTTGGTCAGATTCATTTGGTACAAGCTCTGTCTGTATTTGATCATCGTAACAAACAGAAACTCTCGAATCTGTTGCTAACGCGGACTCTGAAATACGCACATGAGAAGTCAATGAACCCAACGTTTGTTTTTAGGCGCACTGCATTCTGGGGGTTGAAGTTTCCGTGCACGGAGAGTCTGGCGCCCTGAGCGATGTTATAACGACATTTCCCATGGTGCCTCTGTCACGACTGAGGAACTACACGCCCCTCGACGGTTCAACTTCTTGAAGCACGACTGACAGCACGTAGGCACAACTTCTGATAATATTTGGAGTGCGTCTTAACTACAAACGGCCGCCACGCACCGAGGAAAGAGCGGGTGTTTCTCCTACAAATGGCCACCATCGTCTTCTGCTCTGTGAACAAAACGGCTCGGACTACCGCGAGACGTTGCTTGACTTCACATTTAAAGGGGCTTGCTAGTGCAGGGGAGTCGCACTTGCCGTTATCCTCCACTCACAGCTCGTCATTGACTTTGCTTCCGGGAACGAGATGGCTTTCCAGAGGCTCCAGCGTACGGTTCATGTCCCATGGGACCGCAGGAAGAGCCGCAGCCGGGCGAACCAGGAGGGGAGCCCTGGCGCTCGGTGGAGCCGCCGCGGTGACAGCGGCAGCGGCGATAGCTGGGTTTTTAGCCAACGCTAACCACTTCCAGCGTGCGGAGATGGCAACGAAGGTTTTACGAGACCCCGAGGAGAAGGAGCCAGAGGGGGATATCTTGGAGAGATGTCGGGGTTTCATGTCTCCTCCGGTGACCGACATCGCCGTGCTGCAGCAGACGAAAGGGGAGATGAGGACGAGGATGGAGATGTTGATCATGGAGACGCAGGCCGAGTTCTGCAAAGCCCTGCAGGAGGTGGACGGTGGGACGTTCAAGGTGGACCAGTGGAAGAGGAAGGAAGGTGAGAGGAGGTGCTCACCTGGTATCACACATGAGCTCCGAGTGATAGCAGAACAGATCCATGTTTGTCCTGAGTATCGTCTATGAGATTCTCAAAGTCAGGATACAGAACCACCAACCTCTTTTGGTTTATCTCCTTATCGACCCTGCGTGTGTGTTTGTGTGTGTGTCAGGTGGCGGAGGAATCAGCTGTGTGATGCAAGATGGGAAGGTGTTTGAGAAGGCAGGGGTCAATGTGTCAGTGGTGTCTGGATACCTGACGGAGGAGGCCGCCAAGCAGATGAGGAGCAGAGGGAAAGTCCTCAAAGGGAAAGATGGTACTTCCTTTTAACTTGAGATGTGCATGCAGGCTCAGACCTTGATGCAGCTTTTGACAAGAGCTGTGGCCACCTTCATTCTGAGTAGTGTGTAATGGTGAAGTGCCATGCTTTTTCTCCCAGGTAAGCTGCCATTCTGGGCCATGGGTGTGAGCTCCGTTATCCACCCCAAGAACCCCCACATCCCCACAGTGCACTTCAACTACAGATACTTCGAGATCGAAGAGGAAGATGGTGAGCGTGGGACGTCAGCCGCTGTGTCTTGGTATCAGTGACACTATTGAGTGCATGAATGAATGATGAGCCTTGTCCCCTTCTTACTTGTCTGTTGTGTTTGTGTTTCAGGCTCTAAGCAGTGGTGGTTTGGTGGAGGCACAGACCTGACTCCAGTTTACATTAATAAAGAGGACGCCTTCCACTTCCACAACACCCTGAAGGGGGCCTGTGACAAGCACCACTCGAAGTACTACCCCGACTTTAAGAAATGGTACAGCTTTTGACTGAAGATGTGTGTGTGTGTGTGTGTGTGTTTGTGCGCGCCTCAGCACGTAGGCATCTGTAAGCCTGATTTCTGCGCATCAGTGTGTGTGTGTGGATTACAACGGGTGTATCCTCTCTGTCAGATGATGATAAGAGGAAGTTTCTTCCTAAAATCTGCAGTTGCTGAAAAACCGTTGAGCCAGCAAATGACCACTGGGGATGTGAAAGGGGTGGGTGTGGTTTATCTGATGCGGCTCGTCCCTCGGCTAAATTAGTTAATTTTTTTGTGAATTTAAAGTTCGATTTTAAAGGAAAGGTTAGGCATTTGGGGTAGATACATTAGTTTTCTTTCCAGGAGTTAGACAAGAACATTGATACCACCTACTAGCAGGCAGGCTAGCTGTGTCCACCTGCTCCCAGTGTTTACACTAAGCTAAGCTAACTATCTCCTAGTTCAGCTTTTCTTTAACATCTCTAAACGACTCTAATTTAAGTTCCTTTTTAAACAGTCACTGTAAATATTTTCCCCAAGAATCATTTTGTAGTAACTTCAACTGTTTTGTTTTGTGACTAAATAATTTGACATGAATTATTGTTGTATTTGGATCTGCTGAATATTGTTTAGTAATTAGTTTCAATGAAATGGCTAAGAAAGCTGTGCAGGTTGACCTCTCGGCAGTTTCCACAATTAAATCTATAGCTTGACATGATAACTGTTTGATTTTATGATACAATTCTTCTCATTTCTAGGTGTGACAGATACTTCTACATCCGGCACAGAGGAGAGACTCGTGGTATAGGAGGGATCTTCTTTGATGACCTGGACTCCCCGACCCAGGAGGAGGCATTCAGCTTTGTCAAGAGCTGCGCCCGCACTGTGGTGCCCTGTTACCTGCCCATCGTATACAAACACCTCAACGACTCCTTTACTGATGAGGAGAAGGCCTGGCAGCAAGTACGACGAGGAAGGTGGGTACAATATGCACTGAAGAATCATTGATTGATGTTAATGATTTGTACAAAGATGATTGTGATTGGTTTGAAGAAATGCAAACAAGCTAGAGCATTTTTTATCACCTGTAACAGCATGAGAATTGATTTAGCAAGTACAAGGCTAAAAGGAAGCGTGGGGATACCTATCGATAACTCAATCTGCTATTGATAAACTCACACAGCCATTAAACTTGCTTATCTTAGGTGATCCATTACAGTCAACATTTCGCTTCCTTGACTTTGTAAAAGGTAAAACACAAAAAGACTGTAACACCAATTGTTATGCACACAAAGCCAGTCCTGACAGAGAGCTCTGCCCCAGCATTCTGTGAGAGACTACAACACAGAGGAGAGCAAGTTTATGAATGGGAATAAGTGTAATGGTGAGATAGAAACTCAGGCAGGGAGTGGATGGGGCAGATAAAGGAGGAGAAAGAGACTGGCCTGGAGTGAATGAACCCTGCTCAGTCTCATCAGTGAACTTTGGTTATGTTTTACTTCATTTGCAATGAAGTTGTGTGGTTTAGCAGCCAAAAGCGCAGATTATCTGTCGTGTAGGTAAGTGTGTGGACTCTGATGGCGTGTTCACTCTGCTGGAAAAGATTTTTATCTCAAGAATGATTTCAGTGAAGTTTAGATTAAGGCACAGAAGATCCTAACTGTGTCCACTGAATGTATCACAAATCCAATGAAGCTATCAGTCTGCAGTAAATTGTGTGTGTTTGATTTGTAGATATGTGGAGTTCAACCTGGTGTACGACAGGGGTGTGAAGTTTGGCCTGGCCACACCTGGCTCCAGAATTGAGAGTATTCTCATGTCCCTCCCCCTCACTGCCAGGTAACATAACACGAGTTCAGAGCAGTGGTATCCCTGCGCTTGTATGACAGTAATGAGCGTTTCCAGTTGCTCAGTAACAAACTCAACTTTCCTCCTCAGGTGGGAGTACATGCACGAGCCTGCCAAAGGTACACGGGAGGCCAAGATGCTGGATGTGTTACGAAACCCCAAGGAGTGGGTGTGACCTGTTCGCAGGATTACATGTCAGTATGGACAGAAGTGTCCGCTCAGATCAGCAGCATTTAACACCAACTCTACCAAAATAATAAGAAACTGCACTTGTCTGAAGAGGGTTTTTTGTAATCGCCGTTGGTACTTTTCTCTCTGTCCTGTTTGCTTTGTTTTGTCAAACCTGCCTTGCTAGCACTTAATCACTCTCTGATTGCATTATTACTCATAATGAGACTGTTTTTTTAAACTTGAGCTTTGTGCCATTGTTTACTGCCTGGCAAACCAAAGAGTGACCGAATAATGTAACTTCACTTGTGGCCATTGTGCCGGCTTTTAGGTCATCTCACACTGATCATGTGCTCCTTTTTTAAGACTTGTCAAACACTTGCATTGTTTTTTTGTGTTTCCATGTCTGGGCTAAATGTGGCTTGCTCTACTTGAAGCAGTCTGAGCTCTGCTCTTCTTTACTCTTCTTAAACAAAGCACTGAGAGGGAAAATCAGGACAAACTGAGCCACGAGATGTATGCGTGTGCCACCGCTGGTGTCAAATGTTAATACATCTGCTTTCTGATGATTCAGTGCATCTGCTCTCAAATGACGCTAAATAATAAGAATGACTGACCCCTCCTGAGCCTTGTTTACATTGGTTTGTCATTCGTTTGTGAGTCACTTACTGGTTTGTAAGAACAACAGGATACTGGGAGTCTGGATCAGATTCCATAGAGGATAAATGTGAATCACAGACCAGGTGGCTGATTTATGAAAGGTTTGTAAAACAAAAGGCCATGTGAAAACAGTTTATAGATGATTACAATAAATTGTTTGTTCTACCTCGGGTCATTTTTTCACCCTGAATCATTTTACTGCTTGTTGTTGCACTTTGATACTCAAATCCAAGACTCCATTTTAACAGCTTCATTCTCAAATTTCTTGTGCATCATTTTGCACATTCACCAGTAATTAACCTTTTGATTTACTTTTGAAGAGACTGCACAAAGCTCAGCAATGTATCACACATCTGTAAAATGATGGAACATTAGGAGTCCAGCAGGGTAGAAAAGAACAATATAAATTCAAGTTTAAACACTCAAAAAATAAAACATTTGTCCTCTGCTTATCACTTTCACAAGATATTGTATTAAACTATGGCAACACATGGTGCATTTTTAATGTTTTATTACAAATTAATTCAAGCTTCTGCACATATCAAGGATTTATAACAAGTTCCCTTGCATTTAATGTTATATAACATTTTGCTGGATAAGGCATTGTAAAAAAAAGGGCTCTGCAAGTGAGAATAAACACCTGACCTAACCAAAATGGCTACCCCCACCAGCAGTTGAAGGTCATAGCAAGTGCTGAGGTTCACAGGTCAACTCACAAAAAAGTAGAGTAATAATAGTCAGTGCTCAGAGTCTGTGAGGTGTAGACAGGAAATGTGACCTTTAGCAGGATCTGTGAACATTAGACAGATATATTTGGTTTTTAGTGTATGCAGCAACATTGCATATAGAGAGAGTATGAGCACTTCTATCTCCAGAGGATTACAGTGGCATTGTGATGGCCGAGAGTGACGCCGTACACGTTAAACCAGACCAGTCCTAGTTTCCATCAAACAGCTCATTTTGAGCTTTAACACAAAGTGCCTTCATTAATTCACGACTTACTGTATAATAGTTACACTAGAATCAATGCATTCACCACATTCCTATGCAGTAAAAAACAATCTCACTGTAACTTACTTTCACACATGGACTCTACGTATTTATATACAGGTACATAACACATGCTAAACGAGAAATCTGTCCATAGTGACGTTAAATACAGAATCTCTCCCCTCTGATAACTGTCCCCAAAGTTTCTGTTTCTATTGCTTTCTGTCCCACATTCCTGTGCAAGTCACTCCACAACTTACATTTATGGCGTAGCTGCAAACCTATTTGAGGAATCATCAGTGTACTTTTAGTGAAAGTGGCACAGCAGACGACTCTGTAGTCATATCCAACACGGTTAAATTTGCTCCAGGGGAAAGGTTAGGGAAGGATTTTCACAGTTAAAGCGGGCTCTGAGCAACTATCAACGGCCCAGAGGTGGACCTGGGCCAGCGAAGCACTGAGCATCATCAAACAGTGCTGAGCCAGATCCAACCTCAGGTGTACAGACCAAGCTGCATGCATTACCAAAATATACGCAAACAGACGCATGTACACAAAACACATTTCTTCCCTGTAAATTTAAACACATTAAATCGAAATATTCACAAGTGTAGACTCGAGGTGGACCGATGCATTCGTTTGGCAAAGTCACTATTTAAACCTGCATTAGGGGATCATTTTGATATCAACAACGAATCCAATTGGGGATTGTAATGTGGCATGTCGTGCTGAACCCACTGTGAATAAACAGCACAGCAGAACTCTGCAGCTCAGTGTTGAGTAATTGTTTTGGTTCTGTAGGATGATCATTTACTACATGTTTGGGGCTCCCTCTGACGGTGATTAGCTTGTTAATATTTCTGCCCTCTGGTGGTCAAAATTTGGTGGTCTTGTCGTTTCTGAATCTTGCAAAGCAAACTTGTTTGCAACAGTAAATACTTATTGACAACACATGTAAAATAATGTATTAAAAATAGATGCAAAATATCCAATATCAAAAACTTGTAAAATTTGGCATTACCCTTTCAATAAAGCACCGGTCCAACTCAATATACACTTTAAGAATGGTTGTCCTTCATTATGGCAGTCAGAACCCTTCTTTTCTTTAGGCTACATGCATCATTTGCTACGCCTGCTGACTTGAAATGATTTGCTACAGTGTGACAGCATAGATGCAACTCCAGGAGAATCACCAGAGGTGTTGGTTGGTTTTGGTATTGCAATATCATTTGCTCCTTCCTGCTACCACTTCACCTCAGTGATGAAAGGTTAGTGCAAATTTTAACAGCGCTGGCTCTGGCAAAGATTGCATTAGTCCATTGACCAGACAGTTAATAGTGTTCTGTGTGTTGAAGGGGAAAAGGCTGGTGATTCCACAACAGTGGCACTGCTAAATGATAAAATGGTCTTAGTGTAGGTTAGGGGGTTTTGTTGGATTGGTAGTGAGAGACAGGTTTACTTCCCATGGCCACCGTTGGCACTGATAGAGCTGGTGTTGACTATATCCTCATACTGCGGAGGAGGCTCCGTCTCTATTTGGACGTCTGCATGGCCCACAGCCTCCTCGTAAGACGGCGGAGGGTCTCCAGCGCTTCCTCTTCCTGATGTGAGCTCTGAGCCTGGATAAGCTGGGCTGCTGTGGACGCTGAGTTCTGATTGGTCACCGTGGTGGTAATCCCTCCCCCAATGGTCCATAGAGACCACTGACAGGACGTGGTCATGATGTGAGTGTCCCATGCTGGGGCTGCGCTGCGAGCGCTTGCGGGAATGGCAGCGCCACACGGTGATGGCGACGACCGCAATGATGAGCAGGACCAGCAGCAATGGCACGATCAAGTAGAGAGAGTGGACTCCTCCTACCACCGTCTCCAACCCTCCAGATGGACTGCTCTCCCGCACGTACTCGTCCCAGAATCGTTTCTGCAGCCAATCAGAAGACAGACCCCAATGTCAAAGCCAGATCAAAACCATTTACATCATGATAAGACTAAGACAACGCTACATTCATGCAGGCTGTAGTGTCAACGTGGTGGCACCAAATTGTTCCAAAAACGCAGGGTCACAGGACACATCGTGGTCTCCACCGTATGAATACTTTTATCTGGATTAGTTCAGCACAAAGGCAGCTGACAATAACGCCCGAACAAAAGGCGACCACATGATTGTGCACGTCCAAATGTGTGACTTTGCTCTCTGGCCTATCACAATAGTTTTACAAATACGGCCTACTTCTGTGGCATACACTCGGCTGTTCTTCCTGCTGATAATCATCACTTCCTGAAAAAACACCCACATTCCACAAGCGACCACTCTAGGCGTGGAATTTCATTACTGGACACACGAAACCCTACGAAATAGCACTTCTGTAGGGATATGTTGGATGTTTTCACATAGTACAGCCGGTTCGAGCTACTCAGTAGTAGTAATATTGATCCGTGTATTTTAACTCCAGCTGAGTGTCATGTGTCCAGACATTCTACAGCAAGCCAGCTACAGGTCAAAGAAGAATTGTGAGAATAAGCGGCAGAGAAATAATAAAAATGTTAGGTTTATGTACAACCCTGAGGATAATTCTGTGTTATTTTTCTGTGCTTGTTATTTTTGCTCAAATGAACCAAGGTACATTTCTGTCTGACTAGTAACATCTGGCTGGTAAATCAATGAACACAGGACTTCCTGTACTGTCCTAATACTTAAGGAAATAACTATCCCTTCATGTGGTTTATGTGGTTGGCCACATGTAGCCATATGCAAAGTGTTTTCGTGTGTTCTGCTTCTCCACTCCTGTGTGAATTTAGCCTTGAAGAAAGGAAGAACTGCAGGTCCGACACGACTCATCTCCTCACCGTCTTCTCGTCGTTCTCGAAAGCCTCGCGGGCCTCCTCGTAGGTGCAGATCTCCTCGCGGCACTCCCGCTGAATGTTACCTTGCTTCATCTCCTCCAGCAAGGAGTTGGCCCTGCGCAGTCGACGCAGCACCGAGTGGGCCGCGTCCGCCGGCAGGAACACTGACAGACAGGCGACAGGAGGAGGATTTTTTTTTTTTTTGGGGGGGGACACAAACACAATGGCAGAGAAAAGAGAGTATGTTAGATTGGGAGACGTTTAAAAAAAAAGTGCATGAGTAAAGATTACAAGTGGAGACAAAAGAATGAGAGTGAAAAGGAGGAAGTTATGGGTGAGTCAGTAAGCGGAACAGCATGGCGGAGGAAGCAACGCCAGAGAAATATATGCAAAGAGAGAGTACTGATAGAGACACGATTGAGGCAGGAGGAGGAGGAAAAGAGGATAGAGATGCCNAAAAAAAAAAAAAAAAAAGGGAGAGAGGTGGGGACGGAAACAAAGGCTGTGGGGCAGAGCTGAGCGCTGCCCAGTGCCCACATTTCTGCATAAAAACAAAAGCTCCTTTGATTTAGGCAGCCATCCCTGGGCCACATAAGAAAAACTAGAGGAATGAACTTGGAGAAGACAGAGCGCTCCTCTGTTTCACACATCCAGGATCAGAACATAAACTCTCAAACAGAGGCTGCACACAAGTTGCCACAACATGCCCAGGGAATGTCTGATGTGCTTCCAAATTAACAAGTTATGGCGTCCCCGTGTGACTCATGTATTCAGGGACGTGATTAGCAAAAGATTTCAAAACAAACTGAGAATGAAAAGGGCCAAAATTCTGAAAAACAAGGAATTTTTTCAGGAAAGAATGGGAATTGTGTGCTTAACGCAAGAGAAAAAAAACCGGTACAGTCACATTCCAACGACAAAGCAAACACTAATGAAAATCAACACAGCGAAAATGAGTTTCTGATGGGAATTCGTTAAGTTATGAGTTTCTGTGCCTGTGGCCTAAAAAGCATTAAGCAAACTTACCACTCCCCATGATTCCCGCGAGTCTGTTTGGGGTGCTTTATCTGTAGAAAAAGCAAACACACACATCAACATACAGCTTTAAACCTGCTGACACGTGATATACGAGTCAGGCAATAATTAACAAAGACTCCCTTTGAAAACTACACATATTCCTGTGTTTCTTTCTCTGGGTAAACAGTCATTGAAATGATCCCTCTAACCCCACACAGCAACACGATCCTTCAACTTATGACGGACTGAAAAGGGAGGTGGTGACACATTTATATGGACATGTGACCATCTAATACAGAGCAGAACATCTAATATTAGCCAACATTTCTCGCTTGAGGGGAAATTCCATTTAGTGAAAAGAAAAAAAAACCAGTGGCACAGTAATATGAAACATCACGCCTCCTTGTCAAAAATGTTGTTGGGGGAAAAAAAGCATTCAATATCATGACTCAATGGATGGACAGTTGGGTTCAACAGCCACGCGTTAAAGGGCGTTGTTGTAAAGACATCCTTGACCGAAGTGACAGTGACCAATGGCGGCTGCTGGCCACTGTTACACATGGAGGTGTTACGGGAGTCCTGCTCGTTGCTACCCGAAATAGATTATCGGCAGCGGAAACATCCCAAACAAAGCGCCGCCGCCCCGTTATACAAATCCCAAGAGAGGCCGGATGGAGACTGGAGGCTACAGCGGTGTTAGCTAGGCTTCACCACGGATACTAAAGCTCTCTACTAGTCCGTTGGGAGCGGTGCTGGTTAGCGGCTCAGTATTGACAAGAAGGGATGATTTGTGGGATCAGTGCGCCTACAGCGATGGATGCGATTTAACGAGCGACACATGATTCCAATAACCAGTCACGAACGAGGACAGAAGAAGCCCCGCCAAATGTCGCAGGTTGTTACTTATCTCCGGTTGTATAAATAGTAAACTTTATCAGTTCAGCTCACCTTTTTTCGTCCCCAAAATGCGCATAAAACGGTCCTTCGTCTTCTCTGCTGGCCCTGAGTGTTGCTATGCTCGCCGCGCATGCGCACAGCTGTGTTTGAGAACAGCAGCCCCACGAACTGCCCCTGGCCCTGCGTTAAAGGGACAGTCCACAGATTAACACGGGTTATACTGGCCGCAATCAATACAGCCGGTCACTGATGGGTTAAATTCCAACAGGTTGGTATGGCCGGATGGGGGCATCCTTACTCTGACCCTAGCACACACTAGTCCCAGGGCAATTCTTGATATTATAACCACAATTATAATTTTGACTCTAGCTGTTTTCAGTATATTGCTCAAGGATACTTGAGGAATCAAATATTGGAATCAAACCAGCCAATCTACTGGTTACTGGACAACCCACCTTACCTCCTGAACTGCAGCTGCCCCACAGCCACAGGATAATTAGATATACTTATTGCCACCAAATTTTATTAAATCTGTATTATACATATTTTACATTTGATTAGACTGTATTAAATCCAATAAGGATAAAACAAGGGATTACAATATTTCTTTTAGCTCAACAATCAACTTTCAGCTGTGGTGTTCTGGCAGCCAGTTATGTATGGCAGAGGACAAGACAGCAGTATCAATTTGTTTCCTTACTTTAAACTTTTGCTTAATGTTCCATCTGTCTGTTGAGTTGAGTATTTCATTCTGAGTAATCTTACATTTTGTACCTCAGACATGTGATTGAAGAAGCGTACAGCAACTCCACACGTTATATTAACGCAGATTAGTTTTGTTGTTAGATCAGGACTGTGTGTGTATGTATGTGTGTATGTATGTGTGTCTGTTTGTGTGTATATGTATGTATGTATGTGTGTGTGTGTGTGTGTGTGTGTGTGTGTGTGTGTG